>JAPDSC010129548.1:0-19239 GCA_026290005.1 Latrodectus geometricus
CAGACTACTCAAATAACAACATTAATCATAGAAATTAATACTAATATGATAAAATATCATTACTACATTTATATATGTATAAATATATATACTCATCAATATCTTATTTTATCAATTATTCCAGACTATTTCTTAATTATATTCTTATTGGTAATAATCCTTATTTTTCCATAAATTAAATTATAATATAAGTAATTGAAAGTCATTTACTTCATGTGTTGTTAGATAATTCTTTCTACATACTTGTTTATAAATTTAAACAAATTCATTTTAATCTGTATAAGGGAAGAAATGCATCACAGTATTAAAAAAAAAAAAAAAAAAAAAAAAAAAAAGGTTTTTTTATTTTTAGGTTGATTTGCAAATTTTTAATTAGTTTTTTCTAATAAATACGAGTAATATAAACACAGTATCAAAATTAATTTTTTTTAACATTTAGTTGCTAATGCATGATTTAGTTGCTTAAATTTTTTTCAAGTGTTTGTATAATTTATTTTCAAGAAAATAGTTCGATAAAAATGTGAATTAAATAAGGGCATACTAATTGTTTTTTATTATTTTAACTCAAACATGTCACTATATTCAATTAAAAATCCTAACATTATCGTAAAATTGTAATTTAATTTGAGAAAAATTGTCATGATGTACATCGTTGGACATTTTATGGACCTAAATATTTTGATAGAAGAATTACTTTTACATTCGTTAGGAACTCATTGGTTTCAACCTACTTTACGTCACCGCCTCTAATGATTATGACAGAAATTTAAATTCGAAGTTTAAACTTCTTAATTATTTTAGTAAGGTAAGGTTTAAAAAGTGTTCAGGAAAATGTATGCATAAACGTTATAATTAATATGCTTCAAATAATTGCATTTATACTAATACAAACAAGATTGCGTATGGATCATGTTTAAACAATTTTTTATTCTAAAATTATTGATTCTTTTTTTCAAATTAATTCTTATCCCAATTTTTATTTCTGTTATTAAGGTTGATAAGAGTTTTTAATACTTTCATAGCTTCTTGAATTGGTGTGTTCATATGTAGAATAAAAGTTTCTATAAAACTAAAAATTATGTTCTAATAATAAGTCATTTTGCATTTAACAATCGGGAAAATGACAAATTAGAATATGAAAAGAGTTGTAATTTAATTTACGTAAAATATCTTTATATTACGCACCTAAATCATAGCTGAAAAAGGGAATCTAATTTTAATAACTTTTCATTTGTAAATGAGTTTATTACACACACACACACAGTTAGCTAACGAGGTTAACTTTTATAAATAATAGTAAAGATGTTTGCAAAATTTTAACCAACCATTTTATTAACATGTCATGTTTTAATATATTTATAATTTAACTTTACCTCTTTTCTTGCGATGACCATACTTATAAGCATTAGTTAATTTCGAAACCTTAAAAATTTGCTCCATCTGACATTATGTCTAATACAAACATTAATAAGTAAAAATACAAATATTAAAAATAGAAAAATAAAAAGATAAACAAAATAACATTGTTTAATGTTTTAATTTTCTTTTGATGATAATATTTTAAAATAATAATAATAATCATGATTTAGAGTTTTCATTCAGTTTCATTAACCGATAAAATTATCTATTTCTTTTCAGTCAAATTTAAAATAATATAATAGTTTTATTTTAATACTAGTTTCTTTAACCTTCTAAATTACAAAATTTATAAATCAAAATTTAGCTTCTTATATGTAAATGTTCTCATAATAAAACCTTAACAGTGAAAAATAGAAACTTTATTTCATTTATTACATTAAGAATAAATGAATTTTAGATATATACAATATTATAATGAGAGAACGAAACAGTATTGTCAAAAAAAGAAAACATAGATAGGACAAAATACACTGATAAAAATCTTTAAACAAAAACATTTGTTCCCTTGAAAGTCATATTTTTAGTTTCTCATGGTTTTTTGATCTTATCTGACAGATACTCTTTTTCGATTCCACTTTATAGTGACACATTTCACAGAAAAAAGTGAACTGTCAGGCTTAAATCAAGCTTTCTCAAATAGAGCAGGAAAAGATAACATAAAATGGAGGGAAGCAGAATTTTATATTGCAAAAAACTGAACACCATCGAGAAAAGTATACACTTGCAAAATGTGTTACATTTATTCATCTAAAAAAGAAAATACTTTTATGTTATCCTAAAAAAAGGATAGAAAATATATTTTCAAAAGGGTGACTGTTTTATAAAATTCATATTTAAGAAGCAGTTAGATTTTAATTTTAAAATTCATATTTCGTTACACATGATTGAAATTAAGTGTAATTACAGAATGTACTATTGATGTTTTTCAAGTTATTTATATATATTTTAATGAATTAATGTCACATACTTAAATAGTAAAATTTAATGAGCATTGACATTTCATATAAAAGTCAATTGGTTGTGCTGAGAGGTTTAAAAAAAACGTATAATTTAACACATGAACACGATTCGGAAAACTAAATTTATTATGATTCACTTCGATTTAAAAGCATATTTTGTTTTACAAGTTGTATAAGCATAAAATATTCATATTTTCAAAATTAAATTAATTATCTTATAGAATATTACAAAAATTAACGCCTGGGAAATATTATTTAGAAAGTTAAAGAAAACATTGATTGAATTTATGAGATGCATGCTCATCTTAATATACTTTTTTGTCAATGACAACAAAATCACAACTTGTAGATCAGGAAATTTGAGTTTAATGATCAGAATAACTACTAAGCTCTCTACTAGTAATTATCTTTCGTAGGTCATTTCCAAATAGTAACTACTTAAACTATCCTTCAGATAATAGTTACACGAACATTCAAGCCTTTATTATTAGAGGATCACTTGAAATTTTGAATTGCTAAGTTCTATAATAATATAATAAAGGGACATTCGTGTTTATAATTTTAATTATACCTGATATTGAACAAATATAGAAAATTAAATTAATTCTATTTGACCAAGAATTTAAAAAATCAACAGAAATTAATCTAAAAATTTCTTTGAATACTTTAATTTACGATTTATAGTAAATTCTTCTATATACATTTAATTTTAATAACATTATTATGCTTACTATTTATATTCGTAAATAACATTAAAAGAAATTTTTTTCGTAATGAGAAATTTTTTGAAATATATTTAAACTTTTTGAAATAGCCATTCAAAGTCTATTTCATTTTTTTTCAACAAAAATGATATTAACATAAAATCATGCTATATTACTGGATTAATTATATGAATTCAGATTTTTTTTTTCATTTAGATAAAAATCTTAATGTTTTTTAAACATTCTTTTTTTTTTTTTTTTTTGCAAACTCTATGTTTGTTTATATGTGATTTTAGCCACTGTTTTCATACGAATGAATTTGAAATTTTAGTGAACTACATGTATTTCAATAATACTAGTTTGTTTTTTTGGAACATTTTCCTGTGTTAATAATTGTATGTGACTCATTGGGCACATACAATTATTTGGTTAATTTTTCTAAAAGTGTTCTTTGATATATATGTATACATTTTCATGTTAAAATGTGAGGCCGCTGTGGCCTGATTAATTAGGGCGTCATTCTCGTTACGGGAAAGCAGTGAGTTCGAATCTCGGCTTGGCCGAAGATCCGTCGTGTTTACTAATGACGACCAAGGCAAGTAAAATATGTCGGGTCGCAAAGCCCTCCATGTTCCCTTTCCAAATTAATACCTCTGGGGATAATTAGAGCCAGGCTATTGGTTTTCTCTGTCTTCAGTCTCTAAATTGGAAGACCCAGATGGCGCTGCTATCTATGATAGAATCGTACTTCCACCTTCGCTATGAGCCAAATCGTACTACCACACATCTTTCACAGGAAAGTCAATACTTTGTAAATGAAAACTATTTTATTGGACTATGTCGTATAGCTTATATATACAGACATATAAGTTGATAAAAATTTTTTTTAATTCCTCCTAAAAATCAATTAAATGTAAAGGAGCCTTAAGGCATGTATTTTGAAACATCGATTTCGCACTCTATAAATATCATACTTTTTGTTTTCTTATTTAATATGTATTGTTTGACTTGCACTTAAACTGTTCAATCAGTAAAATTTTAAATATAAACATTTGAAAGCATTTTATTAAGAACTATTTCATTGGGCTATTAAAAGGTAGGCCAGAAAGTTCTTGGCATTTTCGTTTTCAGTTTAATAAATTGAGAGATTACTGTTCAGTTGGAAAAGTGGAGCAGCCCACCGCATATTGTCGGCTTAGTTGGCACACGAAAACAACAACAGTAAAATAAGAAAAAGTATGCAAATTAGCGTATGACGTGGTTGAGACTCCGGTCAGGTAAGATTAGGAATACTAATGTATATAAAATCAGGTTCTGTACTCACATTCATCAGTTGTAATCTGTACACAAGCATAGAGAAATGGTAGTGTCGGAAGAGCTCTTTCAGTGTTATTTTCTTTGAAATTCCAAATTGGATCTATTAGCTGCTGCATCAAATCAGCGAATATGTCAAATGTTTGGAGATAGTGCTGTGAATGATACCCAGGACTTGCACCTCAGTAGTTTGTCCATCAAAGGGCTAGACTACTCATGCACCCAAGCAAAATTATGCTTTGTGGCTGGTGGACTAGTCATCAAGGGGTTCACTATGAGCTGCTACCAATGGGCCAAATGGTCTCTGCGGAGTAGTACTCGCAACAATTGGAACTTTTGCAACCAATGACTTATGTGCAAAGTCAAAAGTCATTAGTTTGTCATAAGGGTAAAGTGTTCTTGGCCAGAAATGCATGACTGCATATCATTTGGGTGGCCAAAAATACCATAAGGTAAATTAATTGGGATATTTTGTGACATACTTCTTACTCTACTGACTTTGTACCATCAGATTCTACCTCTTCCGTTTCCTGGACAATCATCTTTATGAAAAATCCTTCACAAATGAAGCAGACTTATACCAATTTCTCATGGACTTCTTTGCCTCCAAATCCCCTATTTATCACAAGAGAATGGCACAAATAGAGACACGTTAGCAAAAGATGCTATATGTCGGTGGTGATTGCTTCCAGGATTGGATTAACATTAAGCTGCTGTTTCTGTAGGCACTGTCCTTTTGGATCATTAAAAACTGCTTCCTTGTTTACCTTGTATAAATGATCAGACTGTAAACTAAATCCTAAATTAGTAAAAATATTCTGTGTTTAAGCACTTTGAATTAAAAAAAAATCAACACACAATACACAATTATAAAACATAAATAAGTATTTCATTCATGACCAAAACATACACAAAATGTATACAAAAATATTTTTTTAACTATTATTGAAAAATTATTATAATTTTATTTTTTATCTAGGAAATATTTTCATTCATAAGCACTTTAGAATAAACTTTGGACATAAAATGTTTAAAAATCAATGAACTTATCAAGTATCTTACATAAATATTCTCACAAAAATGACTACATTTAAATTTAAATGCAATTCTTAAAAAAAATCTATCGTTATTGTTAATAATTTTGCAATGAATGTATAGTTGATATTTCTAATTAAATTCTCTCTTTTATAATAATACGTTTCATAAATTTAAATTCCAGAAAAAAATCATTTTAGAACTAAAATATTCATTTACATGATGTTAAAATATCAAATATTTAACGTTATGATTCTCTGAGTTTCTTCATAATTAAATATCACATTTATCTCTTAAAATTTTCTCGCATATTATACATCTGCAAAACTGCTTTCGTTTAATGTAAAGTCTCAACTATAAATAATTAACTATAACTATAATAATAATTAGATTTACCCAACTACTACTCTCAAAGCTATGATTTTCATTTTGAATGAAGTAATTCTTAAAATATGGAAACAAAAATTCAAGTATTCTTCATATGAGTTTTTGCATTTTGAAACAAAGCTGAACGTATTATGTGCAAATCTCTTAATTAAATTTTATTAACTTTATTATGTATTTTTATAAAAAAATAAGTTTAAGAAAAAATAAAATGCATAAAATTGAATTAATAATGGTGTGATAGAATATTGTTAGAGAAATCTTTAAATTGAGTTCATGAATTTAAGTTTTAAATGAAATATAAGATCTCATAAATAAGACAAAATAGTTTGTTTATTCAGTATTTAAATTGCATTAATACTAAACTATTTTTTATTAATGTTAGATATGTAAATTAAATTATAATGTACATATTAAATACTATAACAACTACAAAACATGATATTTTTAACCTAAAAAAAAGTCTCAAGAGAGATGATGAAATTTTTACAATCGTAACAAGTTTTAACTATTAATTATATTTGGGTAACATTATATTTTTTTAAAGAATTTTATTAAAATGTCTTAGATGTGTCCGTATACTTAGGGTTTACATTATATAAGTCAAAATATAAGTCTAAAATAATAATCTATAAATAATAAGTCAAAATAAAATTTTAATAATATATTTTTTGCATTATGCGTCTAAGAATAAAATATATTTTTCTGATATTCCTTTGAACAAAAAATGTATTTTGCAATAAAAAGGACCAAATAATAGTAATTTTTTATAGATTATTTAATTTTAAAATTACTATAATCGTTAACTCATGTTAGTTAAATATTAATAGATATGCTTAATACATTTCACCAAGAGACATCACTTATTATGAAATGAAGCAATGAAGCTAGATAACTATATTATTGAAAGATAACTATATTATGATAACTAATGCAATAGAATATCTTAATATATAACATCGATTACATCAACAATCGTAACAAATTACTCAATATATATAGTTATTACTATACGTAATATAAAAAAATCTTGAGAATGAATGTAATATCATCATAATACATCTTATTCCATGATGTATAAAGACATTGTTTCTTTACTCAAAAGCTTTATCGAAATAAGAACATTAATATACATAGGTGACATAATTATGTAAAATAACATATTAATTATATTGAAATAGTTAATAAATTTATTTGTTATTTCAATTTAATATAATTTCAGTTTAAGAAATCAATGTTAAATGCACTTTTCATCAATGATGCATGTTGAAACATGATGCTTCAACATATAAAAGAAAATATAGGTTGAAGCATCATTGCTCTTTGTATATACCTTTCATAAAATCAATTATTTTACTTCTTTATTCATTTCCAAATCTTATGAATTTGCTTATGAAGGTATAAAAAGTAAGTAGATTAATTCAATATTATGGAACATATTTTATAAAAATTAATTTGAGGGAATGAGAAAAAATATCTGAGAAGTGTAAAGATTTTACAAAAGAATTTTTTAAGAGATTTTAAGATAGATGTATAGATTTATTGCATCTGATTTAAAATAAATATAGTGTTGCCAAAAAGTATATTTCAAACGTAAGTTTATTAAAAATCTGGGGTTTGTCTGAAAAATATCATTTCCATAGTTAAGCACAGATTATATATTTTTGATATATATACCGGACAATTTTTGAAAATGCTACAAATATTGTAGAATTTAAAGAAAATTACAAATATAAATTTGTCTGCCAAAATATTAACATAAATAGAATAATATCTTTATAAATAGCATAAATCATGTAAATTATTAACTACATTAATTCTTTCGCAGTTTGATTAATAGAAGTGAAGCTGTATTTTGGTTTATAATGATTATATTTGATATGTATCAGTTAAATCCATTATTTAAATTTAAGTAATTAAAATTATATTTAGTAATAATTCATAAGAAAATGCTTGTTCTATATTAAAGTTCTTATATCTATATAAATAAAATCATTTGCAGATAAACTGAAATAAATTTTGTATTGGAATGTGTTTATAATTTTTTAACAAAATAACAAAGAATCTGAAAATGTTTTGAGGCTAAACTGAGTACTATATTAAAACATATTTTTTTACTGTATTTTATTTAAAGTTTTATTTCAGTTTGTATGCATTACTTAAGTTACTTTGGTTAATTTTTTTAAATAATAGTTAAATATCAGACTGAAATATAATTTACGGTACTTATAGAACATTTCAGATTAAGGTCAACTAATACTTTTTTCGTTAAATTCCTAAGTAGAATTTAATAATAAAGAAAAATTACATAATACTAATATGCAGAGTTAGTGTATCCATAGTTATAATAAAAAATAATTTAAAAGAAATTTTAAGGTTGTTGAAAACTATTATGAAATTGTCTGTAAATTCAGTTATTAGAAATTTCAGTTTTATTCATTTAAAGTATTAAAACAACACGCATTAATTAAAATTAATTTAAATAAAATAATATTATTTTGTTAGTAGCAATTTTTAATATTTATGACTAACGAAGTAATTTATTTTAGAACTTTATTTAGACTATGTAAAAAAATAAAGTACATTTATTAAAACTTTATTCATTACTAGAATATAATAAATATTATTGTATTCATAAATCATGTTTAATAAATGCTAAATTTATTTTTAGCATAAATTTTGCGATACTATATTATAAAATATTGATCATAAAATATTCATGAAATATTAATTTTAATGATACATTTTTAAAAATTGAAATAAAACATTTATTATTTTTCAAAAAGTAATGTATACGAAATATTTAATTTACTAACTTACGAAAGCTTTAAACTCAAATGAAGCCAAACGCCAAAGATTTTCTTCGTAAAGCAAAAACTCTTACACACATAATTTTCTTTTCGATATATAAGACTGCCGATAGATAATGCCATTTCCTTGACAGCTAAGAATACAAATGAGAGTAACATTCCTTTCCTGGTTTATTTATCTTGATGTTATTGAAGGCAACATTATTATTAGTAGTGCAATAATTTCTACGTGACATGGAATTATTCATCTCCATTCCTTTAATACGAAAAAGTTTCTTTGCTCACTTACTACATGAATTTCACTTCCAAAACAATTTTATTTATTTACTGAGCATACATTTATCAAGAGTAAATTCATGAATATAAATTTAACAAATACCATTTTAGTACGAAGTATCAGTACCAGATATTTTGTAAATCTTCTTTTCTTAAAATAAAACATCTAATGAGTAAGATTAAGAATAGCTTATGCCTGAAATGAAACTGATAATACAAATAATTATATTTCGTAATATTTTTAAAATCAGTTATTTCCTTTTTGAAAGATTTTCAGATTTTTCTAAAATTTTAATTTTATATAGTTTTTTTTAAAAAATCAAATTGATTAAAGTTCTTAAATAAATTCAAAATTATCTAAATATTTAAATGAATGCAAGTTTTGATTTGTTTACAACAGTATTTTTGAATATTTCGTTAACTGATGGAACACTTTCTTTGTTTATACATATATACAATTATACATATGTATACATCTGTATATGTTTGACTAAACATTTGCAAGTTATAATGCATACCTAACAATAATATTTTATAATATTAGCAAAGCTGTTTTGTTTTGTATAATATTTTATCAGATTATAATTAAATCATTCGACTTATGTTAATATAATTTGAACTAAATGCATTGTTAATGAAAAAATGCTTATTAAATGTTTTATCATCATCTTCTTCATTATAACTGTTTTATGCTAATTGAAATTTAACAATTATACATATTATATAACATATAATAATGTCAATATTCAATATATTCCTAACAAATTCTAAAAAGATCATATTTTTAAAAAAAAATATCTAAAAAATTCACATCGTCTATTTTGGATATTTTTACGTCTAAGTTATGTAAGCCAATATCTTTATTTCAAGCTGGTTTTTCTCAGGGAGATAACACTTTCAAATGTTAAAGTTTGCGTCATAAAAGAAAATCAATATGAGAAATGTACATCATTTTATCAGTGTAGTATCTTAATAAATTAAGACTAATTACAGATTCATTTTTTTATCCATTTTTTAAATTTAAGACTAATTATAAATTTGCCTGAGAATGAAACTAACAAAACTAACGTTTAGGTTGTTATTTGCGAATTTTATGTTTTCCTTATTTTTAACCCTTTTATTATAATTATTTATTTAATAGAATCAGAAATATATTAAATATTATTTCGAAATTTAAGTAACTTGTAATAAATGTATTCATACAAACGAATTTAATTTTATTGAAAAACTTTACCTAGAAAATAGATTTAAAATTTCTAAAATTAGTTTTGGTCTAGAGTCATTTTAGAACAACTATTTAACTAGTTCTTAAGGTAATCCAATTTTATTGATCTAATACATTTTTATAGGATTATTTTAAAATAATCCTATAGAATGTAGTAAATTATTAAGTAAAATTAACTCAAAGAATATTTGTAAGAACATTTCTAGTGCATTCTGTTTAAAGCAGTTGCTATTAGTCCGTTACTATAATTTCCAATTGCCAAAAAATAGCTTAATTTTTAAATATAATATTTGTCAAAACATTTTTTTCCAATCAAAAGTATTTTATATATTTTTATTTTTTGAAAATGTTTGGGTAAAAAGTAAAAATATACCCACAATATTACTACATAATTGAATTTGAAAAACCCCTTCTTCTATAAATTTAGAACAATTATCTTATTTATTATGAAATACATATTAAGAAACTCTATCTCTAGACAATATTTTTTATTCCTTTTCCTACAAAACTTAATAATTTAAATGTGTTTTATAAATATTGTTGCGAAAACTTAAAAATTATGTTTTAAACTATTCACATGTAAATGAAATGGAAATGTTGTTGAAAATGTTGAAGAAACACATTTGGAATTCGCATGTTTAATAATACTTTTATTCAATTCCATACATTTACATATTGAGGATTTTAAATAAACTATAACATTTTTTCTTAAATTAATTTGACTTTTTTACTGTTATCAAACTCATTATTTTATGTTATCATACACTTTATTTTGCCAGTGACACTTGAATAAACTTTACTAAAATTATCTAATTTAATTATAAAAATATTTTGATGATTTGTTTCAGAATATAAAGATACTTATTATAGTTAAGAGTTGTAGTTAATAAATTATTTCTTTAAAAGGTATTTTATTACATAAACAATTTCAATATTCATTATTTCTTTTGTTATATTACCTATATATTTTACAATATCAACAAAAAATTCTACGCAGTTTTGTTAAGCTTTTAAATTGTCAGAAAATTTTTAATAGAAGTAATTTTTAATCGTCTTATTAAAAAAATTTCATGTAACTACAATTTTAGAAGTTTAAAATATTAAAATAAATCATTTGCTGAAAAGTAACTAGAAATTGTTTTTCAAACGATAATGATTCTAAGAATATTTTCTTGTCATTTTGATTACCTTATGGAGGATATGTAGAAACATTTTTATAATGTTCTAATCTTAATCAATTGATATTTCCGATACATGCATAACAAAATTCTTTTGTGGAATCATATTTTAAATCACAATATAGTTAGTTGTAAAATTATATTAAGACTCATGTTAATGAACTCAACTTTCATTTAAAGACAGGTAACATCCAAATTAATCTCAGACATTATCTGATTATTTTTACTTTGTTTCTTCATTCTCTTTTTATCAAATATCTAGATTATAAAAAAACCATTATTTTTGCCCGTTTATATAAAGAGAAATAATATAATTCAACTATTAATTGCAAAATATTTTACAAAATTATTATTGTACGTTTGTTTTGTTTTTCAATAAAGATTTATTTACTGAACATTATTTCGAACTAAAAAATTAAATTCTAAAATCAAATATAAATATTGGAAAAAATTGTTTATTTTTCTATGATTTTACATTTGTTTGGGTTTTTTGCATATTGTTTTCCGATGAATAAGTGTGTATCAACTGTAGATGTTCATAAAGCATAATAAACAGTCCAATTATAAAAAAGCAAATATTCTTTTTTAATTTCAGCTTTCAGAAAGATTTATATTTCGTTATTTATATAGAAATATTTCTACATTTGTATAAATTTAAGGCAAAAAATAATATATGGTTTAGGTTTACATTTTAGGTTTACATTTTTGTTTCAAGAAAAGCAATAACGAAATTATGGTTCTGATGTCGAAGAATATGATTAATATTTATTTAAACGTGCTATTATATTTCATACTGCTTTAGTATGATGCCAGTTTCTCACAAAAAAAAAAGAAAAACAATCCCAGTCACAAAATATGTAATTTTGTTTCATCTTCAAAAATCAAAGGCTATTGTGTTTTTTGCAGGATTAAATTAAAAAGTTTTCTCTGTGAATAATATCTTAAAAATATGTGATAGACATATAATACTAAAGAATTTAATTTAGATGTAAATAATATTTAAATCACTAACATGAAATAAAATTTGGAAAGTTGTGATGGTGTAATCGATAGCGTAGACATTATAAATCCTTGTTACCTCTGTTCCAAATGACCCAAAATAAATATTGATCCGTAAAACTTTTATGCAATTATAAAGAATGAACGAGAGTATATTTGATTGAAATTTTATAAATTGAAAGACTACAATCAATCCATAGACATATTTTAAATAAAGAAAAAAACCATAAAATATAATGCACTATAAAAAAATTAATATTAAGAAACAATTGAATTAATATTTATAAATAATCATAAATTTTCACTAGAAAAATGTTAATCACTAGATGCATGTTAACATACTTAATCATACTTGAAAGTATAAGACACAGAACCGATTTCATTTGCTATGATGCTATGGAAAGTGATTGAAAATATGAAATTATTTTGTTTGAAATTCATTTATAAAATATTAGGCAAAATTTTATCTTTAAGCAATCCCTAATAATAGCATTTGAAACAATTGGTGATTAAGATAATGAATTCTCATTGGAGCTGCAGGAATTTACTTTTATCTCCTAATTATGATGCAGTAGAAATTATTCAAATAGCAAATGAGAGTACCTGAAATTAACGTGTTTTAATAAATTTAATTTGAACTTCAGAATATTTCTAATGATGTGAACATTTATTTAATGAAAATATAGATTATATAAAATGGCACGGAGATTCCATTGCAAGAGATTACAATACTTATGACTACTATACTGTACCTAAACTTTCAACAAAATTTACATCACATGCTGCTTGTTTGTTAAGTAATCTTTTAAAATTTTGAAAGATTAGAAATATTTTTAAAATATCATAAGAGATAATATCATAAGAGATAATATCATAAGATTTTAAAATATACTTAAATCAAGGAGTTAATGCAGATATTGTAGATTTAAAGAAACAAAATATATATAATTTAAAAAATATTTATTAGTAAATTCAGATGTGCTGTTATGTATTCATTCATTTGAATTGTTCTAAAGTAAATTTTTATATATTTTGCTGTTGCATTGGTTTATATTCTTGGATTAAGTATTATGTGAATATTTTTGTTACATATTTTCAAGGAAGAAGAGAAACACAGACAAGGAATTTTTAACGAAAAATAAAAGTCATAAATTACTTTTTTAAAAATTCAGAATATAAATGGAAATATTAAGTATTGAATCATTTGACTAGTTCATTATTGAAGTTTATTTTTGTTAAATTGATCTATCCATGATTTAATGGCTTAATTCAAGTTGCGCGCATACTTTTAAAACAACTTTTATTTTATTACTAATATCAATATTTTCTTAAGATAATGCTAAATTTAAACAATGATGAGCCCTTTAAATATAATCATAAATCACTCTTAATTCATTTTTATTAATACATTTGAATAAAATTTTTTAAAAATGTCTTAATCTTTCCCCCTTACTCATTATCAAGAGATAATTAATTCCTATTTAAACTAAATGACCACGGGAATATAAATTAAAAAATCAATATTTTAACAAAACTAAGCCAAAAAGTGGTTACTTTAATAAATTTCTAAATCTTATTATTTAATTTAATTAGTGTTTTATGATGTTTCAGATATTGTCAATTAAATTAAATTTATATGTAGTCTAACTAAAATTATATATATATTTTTATTTATCTGGAAAAGATTTAGATGCCTTATAACCTCTTAATGACACTTGTTATTTGTCCCTTTAACTGACGAGTAATTAAATGACGAATTATTATGAGTTTTTCAAATAAGTTTATATCATAAAAATTATTCTGCTTTTTAATCTATTTTCATTTATTTGGTTTAGTTTACACATATGTTTTAATAATAATTTTTATACATAATTACATAAAAACTCATCATTTGAATGAAAAATAAGAGAATTCTTGTAAAGAAAAAAATTGTAAATGAAAGTAAAAGAAAATATTGCTTTACATTATCGATAAAAATAATTTTTAAATTCTCTAATTCTACAGTTAGAGTTCTACGAATTTTTCCATGACCATGGAATTCTATGGAATTGATTCTTCTCACGTACTAAAGGAAAAATCTTCAATACTGACCAGACTTTTCAGCGAACATTTTATATTCAATAGCAATGTTTCATCAGTTGTCTTCAAGTGAAATCTACTTTCTAAAGTCTGGCGAAACTTTCAATGGAATGTTTTCTGTACTTCTTTGTAGATGGAAATCGTGACTCACATACCAAAGCAATAATTTAGTTTCCTACTTGAAAGTAGATATGATGATTCATACGATTGAAGTAATTTTTATTTTTTCTTATAGAAAGAGAAAATAACTGAAATATGGTATTGAAATTAAAAGCTTTTTTAAGAATTTTTTTTAAACCTATTCATAATTTTTTATAAAAATAGTCACTTTTCAACTCATAAATTTCATTGTAACAAATTACATAGTAACATTGTGAATGTAATAAAAATACATTTTATAAATGAATATTAATATTTTTTTTGTTAAAGGCTTGGTCTTATATGTTTTAATATACTTACTGATATTTTGCATATTTAAATATGTTTACTGATATTTTGTATACAAAATGTCATGCATGGTTTTTTAGAATATTCAATAAAGCAGTGTTTTTGATCACACCAAAGTATATTATATTCATGAAAGAAGAAAGAGTTTCATACTTTACATTATCTTTTTAAAATAATAAATTATATAAGATTATTATATAGTTCATAACTACAAGTATTTCCAATTTATAGCCCTACAAGGGGTGGAAGTGATGCATTTTTTTATATAGTTTGACAACCAGCAGTTGTGGAATCATGGTTCCAAAAGTGGGTGGGTCTTAGTAATTTAGAATCAGGGATTAATCAGAAGGTCCCTAGACTTAAACTGGTATCACCCTAAGATACAGTATTTCCTATGAGTTGAAAAATTATTTTACGTGCCCTACCCACCATTAATGAAAGATACGAATCTTCACTAGCGTCGTGATTCGAACTCACAATGTTTACGTTATAATATATTTATATATTATTTTATATCGTACACATATTTCAAAAAGAATAAAAGTATACATATGCATTAGGAAAACATGAAAACAAGTTTCCTCTAATATTTATATTACAAATTACGTTTTAAAATAAATTAACATAATGAAACCCTCTATTTTTTTTAAAAAGAAAATTACTTAAATTTAGCATTATTTAAAAAGTCTTTTCCTACAAAAATTATTCCAAGGAATTTGAAATACAAGTAATTTATATTGACGACTTTTTTTTTATATTGACGAATTAAAGTGTTCAAATTAAACTTTTGTAGTGCTAATGTGTTTTATAAAGAGATTTTCCAAAAATTAAGTGTCTCAATTGACATTTTTTAAATTGTTTATACAAAGACATTTATCAATTCATGTGTCCTATGTTTAGAATGAAACAACCATGTCTGTATGGATTTTTTTTACATAACAAATTAGTTAAATTTGTACTGTAAAATTTTGTATGTGTTAATTATGATAGTGAGCTCATAATATGACATAACGTTTTTGTATATAGATGAGTAATATAAAATTATGTAAGTACAACTTAAAATGTAACAATGATCGTTTGATTACAACTGTAGGATATACAAACTAACGACTTTAGTTAAATCCTTGATAAATTGTTCAATTTATTTATTACATATGCCACTTTTTTAGAAAAATTAACGAGATTGTTATTGAATATAATACTAAAACTATTAGTTCAATTTAATATATTTTTGTAATGTTAGATATTCTTAAAATTATTGTTAAAAAGTATTGACATTCTCAGTTGAAAGAAGAAACATACTAATTAGAGCACTGAAAAAGTAAAATATTTTTCTAAATAAAATGTTATTAGGAAAATACTGAGTTGAACAATCACTTTTCTTATAATATGCTTTAACAAATAATGATTCATTAAATGAAAAACGCTATTAATAAAAATAACTTTAAAAATGAATTTTAATAAATATTATTTTACTGCAACATTAAATATGACATTTTTATACAAAAATATTATTTTCCTTTTATAACTCATGTTTTTAAATTTATGCACAAAATATTTGTGTCCACTTAAACACCGAAATGTAGTTATCGTAAAATTCAGTTCACTATTTTGATCGGCATAATATTTGCTTTTGAGCAATATTTAATGGTAAATATTATATGATTTTAATAATATATTTTATATAGTACATATAATATGCTATTAAGTTATAAATTTCATAATGTTATTACCTTATAAAATATCTAAAACAATGATTTGAAATTAAAGTACTTCAAACTTTCCATAAATAGTTTCAATGATTTTATTCTTTAAAGCAAATACTTAATATAATAAATAATTAGCTATGCTGTTATAGAAATTTAACTGTCTTCAGACATTGAACATTCATTAACTATTATTTACTTCATATTTTTCATTTTATAATAAAATTTCATTTTTTGGGTAGCATTTTTAAAATTAAATAACATGAATTTTATTATAAAACTATATATTGTTCTCATTCAAGGAATTTTTTTCTGAAAAACAGCAATCGTATCATAATTAGTTTATGAAGATTTCACATGATTTTTCCTAAATATTTTAAAAATTAATTCAGAATAGTCTTATATTCATTTTAATATGCAAAGCATAAGTAAAAACGTTTTATTTTAAATAAATAATTTTCAAATACATTTTAATCCCTGAAGATACCAGTTTATGAATTAACATGATTTATTCTTAATTTTCTTATTTCTTTATTAAAAGTGTATTTTTATATATTATTTTCCAAAAATAAAATGCAATTTTTCTGAGTACAGAAAAATATATCAGTACATGTATACTAAACTGGTTGAAGATAATATTAGAAACTGGTTGAAGATAATATTAATCTTAATTCACAAAAGTAATGTTAAGAAAATACTTAAATTGTAATGCATGTTAACTGCATAATCATGTAGACTTCATAATAAAAGAAAAATTTTCAATAAATTCAAAATTTTTTAATAAAGATTTTCTTTAAATTTTTATTCAAAATTGTTTTTCTTAAAAAGGAATTCAAACAGCATTTATAAAGTTTGATTTTTAAAGTTTACTGTTGCATCTAAAATGCTCTTAAAATAACATTAAGTTTGAAATATATTTGTATGTATCTGACAACAACGTTAGAAATACTTTCACTTGTTTCAAAATTCAATAATCAATAAAGAATTATCTATAAATCATTGTGTTACCTTGGTTATCAATTTTAAATTTGTTTATAGTGATTATTGATGTACAGAATAAGAAGAGAGCTGTGAGCAAACTTTCTGATTAAATTTTTCAGATAAATGCATATGAAATATTGCTGCTCTAAACCTATTTGATTTTCACCGTTTAAATAATTACAAAAGGGTAATGTAACTGGCATTTTATGGAACCAGAATTTCAAACAATAGATCGATGTTCTTTAAATATTGACTTTTCAAAGTGAAAAATTACTAAGCAAATATTAAATCCAAAGTATCAAAATCATTTGGGAGTTATATGGTGACGTTGGTAATCAATATCAACTATTTATATTTATACAAATTATACATACTTTTTTGTGCAATAAATCTTTCGGGTTATATATATATACATTCTATTTCCATGTGGTTTTCCATATTCTATTTCCATCTAATCTACAGAATGCCAGTTGTAGCAAAGTCCGATTTTGACCATATGAAAACATTGGAAAATGATTATATGGAAACTTTGTAGTGATTTAACTGACGTCTAAAAATACATGATCATTCACTTTCAGGCGAAGCGTGAAAGCATTTCCGAAACGGCTGAGTTTGTGAAGTGTTCATGTGCTGCCGTGATAAAACAATATCATACATTGCAAGATGGATTATTCAGAATCAGTGATGTAGCAACTGTGATGCACCATGGGCCATAAATGTCGGAATGGAAGGACGGCTGCAGAGATAAGTTCGGATGAATAGACAAGCTAAAGCTAAAGGTGGACGTCTGGTTCATACACCTATGCTGACAGCTATTTATCGGTGACGAAGGCTAAAGTTTGCACGTAATTACTACAACTGGACGTCTACTGATTAGTGACTTCTAGTGTCTTTCGATGATTTTATAGTAGATATGACAGATGAATGTTAACCTATACGACATGAATTCTCTGAAAGTAAATATTCAGCAACCATTGCCTGAAGGTTCCAGGATGTAAGTAGAAACTTTTTTGTCTGAGAAATGTTTTCTTGTCATTCTCAGAGATTACTCATCATTATAGAAGCCACATGGGATAAATAAAAATACTCATTTATGCTTACGGAAAATCTTCACCTCTACATGAGCAATATTTTTAACCAAAATGAGGGCATCTTTCCCGCTTGACAATGTGAGGTATCGCACAGCTGACAGTTAATTTGCGTCATTTGAGTTTACCGTTCTTTACCGGTCAGAAAACTCACATGAATTAAACCCAAAGTTAATGTTCATAATCATCTCTATATGCTTGTTCGCTGCAGGGATTTTCACCCTCATAATCTATTGCAGCTAGCCACGGCACTGAAGTCGTCAGTGCTCAATATTTCATCAAACACCATCAGGAACCCAAGTGAGCGCCTTCCTATACATCTAGCAGGTTCCCTCTGTGAATGGTAGTTTCCTGGCTTTTGACAGGTGATCATACTAAAGTGACTGTAAGATATACAGCAGTTTACAATTTATACAAATATACATATTTATCTTAAATAATAATATTGTACTCAGTAAAGTTTAATTGGAAATGAGTTTCTAATAATAAATTTTTTCTCATCCATACAATTCAAAATTTATTTTAACTTCATTTAAAAATAATGTTAAGAATCTATAGAATCTGTATAAACATGTGTTTGTTCCACTGTTTTATTACTATATTTCAATGAATAAAATAGTATAAATAATCATATA
>JAPDSC010129560.1:0-10094 GCA_026290005.1 Latrodectus geometricus
ATGGGAAAATATTTCAATAAAAAGTAAGAAAATTTGAAAAGGAAATGTTCGATTTTTGACTAAAACTAGATTTTACAAAATAAATAAAAAAGTAAAAGATTAAAAAAATTAAACAAAGAAAAAGATTTTTGAATATAATAGACAATTTTCGGCTTAATAAATTTTGATTGTTTGTTGCAACAGTTGATTAAGATCATTGTCAGGTTACTGCGACCCAGAAAGCTAAAGTTCATTTATCAAAACACACACAGAATAAAAGTAAATAATTCTGAAAAGATCTTATATAATATTGTTTCCTCATCATGTAAATAAATTAATCAAAAATGAAAATGCAATAAGTAATTCTATCTATTAAGAGCATGACTTTCATGAAATTAATAAATTCCATTTGAGATTATTTACTTTCTCCATTTGATAGAAAATTATTATAATATTTCTAATATTAGTTTGGGGAAAAAGTAATCCATTATTTTTTCGGTAGACATCTGTAGTCATCGATATCTCGTGAGGTATCAATCAAACAATTTCAAATTTATGCTCGTTGGAAAGGTGACATTTGACACTAAAATATCCTCTTGCGGTTTTTTGTTTGATTAATTCAGTTACGAGTACAAGGTTTTAAAAATGGAAGACAACAAACAGAAAAGTCGATACATTTTCGTTTTTCTCTTGTAACGGCGAAAAAGATAGCCAGGTTAATTTCTAAAATTATGAAAGGTGTTTATCGTCCTATATAAGACTGTAACAACCAGTTACGTACAATTTTTGTTTCGTCTATTCCTTTCGGGTATTTTTGATGTTAGAGATGCACCTCGCATGTGGATACAGCATCGTCGAAAATGTCTATAAAATATCAAAAATGATTGCAGTTAACCGCATGTCAGCAGTCGTAACGCGCAAGACCTAAAAATCTACCTGAAAGCTGTTTTAAACCTTTTTATAAAGTGAATCCAAAAGAAGTTACATAAAGTTTACGTAAAAATAATGGATTTCTTTTTTCCCAACCTAATATTAGCGTTCTATTTTTTTTCTCAATAGTTATAATTTTGAGAAAAGAAATGCGTTTGAATTTTTTGCTATACAATAATTGTAAGTGACATTTTATTATGACAATTAATGTAACGAATCTCAAAATGAAGCGATAGCGAAAGCCATTATTTTTTTAAAATGTTATATTTATTTTGGATCGCAAAAAACATTTCCTACTAGAAAAATAACAATTTTTTAAAAATTTTGACGTGGTTGGTACGTTTTGTGTAATATTTGGCGCCAAACTCATGTTTTTTCCTGTATGTAACACGGAAGTGTTAAAAAAGACATATTGTGGCAATCTTTTTTTTTTATGTCAAAGCAAAATACCGATAAGACTTTAACGATAGTTGTTATTAGGAATTACGAATTTAATCCTCTTACTTGTTTACCTTTTTCGATATTCATTGAACCAATCACATTCACTATTGGTATTTTGTTACTATAATATATTTTATTTGAAATCACTATATTTAAGTACATATTTTTGTACTAACTGTACTTGGTGACACAACATTATTCCCAAGAGTATCCCCCACTAATCTTCAAATAAAAATGTTATTCACAAATGCAATAATTACGATATGGTTTTCCATTATAGATAAGTATAAATGAAAATAATTTCATGACATCATTTAAAGGATAGTAAATAATTCCTTGAAGGAAAAATAAATTGTTAAGTTAATTATAAGGGATTTGAGATAAGATTGTGTTAGATAATCAGATTAAAATTGAATAAAATTACAAACTCATAATCAAGTAAAATTACTAACAGCTTATGAATCATAGATTAAATTTAAAAGGATAAAACAACAAGATATTGTATAAAAAGCTTAAAGAAGTATTTATCATTTCATAAGAGATGATAGTTTACTACTAAGAAAATTCCCTCTGTTTTTATGTCTTTGTTTTAAGTTCATGCAATTTTTAAACAGAATAATATGGTAACTATTAAATAATTGGTTGAATTTTATGTTTATGAAAGATTTATCATTTAAAAAATGAATTCTAATTGTTTTTAGAATCGGGTTGAATACAAATCTACCTCATTTTAAGAGCACATAAGGTGCACAAAGGCGCAAATTATGCATCTTATTTGTTGGCAAAATATCATCAGATATTTTATATTAAATACACAGTATCCACAAATAAGCATATCTGATTTTTATTTGAGTTTTATATTATAATTAAAAAACACATACACACACAATTTATAATAAATATTTATTAAAATAATCGATCAATTTCATTTGAAGGGGAATTCTTTTTGTCATATATTGTACAATTATAACCCTGATAAATATGAATTTAAAGAAAATTGTAGAATTTTCGTTGTTCGATTGTTTGTGTGTAAAATTTTTTTACGTTTACAATAAAATTGAAAAATTGTAATACTGCTTCATTAAATAAGAACATGTGAATATATCGCATAGAATATTACACATATATCGACAAACTAAATGTCTAGGATGTAAATTTTAAAGTGTGCCCTGAAATAACAAACCTAAAATTGTTATTTTGATAAGTTTTTTGAAGGGCACTATATCGTAAAAATGCAATATATTCATCAAAAATAATTTCATTGAAGCCTACATTCCCCAAAATTAGTTTACTGAAGCTTACAAATAAAGGGGGGGGTGATAGTACTCATCCAGACAAGCAATAATTGCATGGGAATATAGGGTCTCATTCCACTCTGAGAGGCAGATAAGGGAAATCACTAGAACAGACAACATTGTTGGGTAAGCGAATGAATAATATCAAGTTTCACTATTGCATTTATTGTTAAGTGAAAACCTCACAGCAAATGCTCAAAATGCCGACCACACGTGTCGTTGTACAGTTGACACCAGCGAAGGTACAACTGGTGCACCCTCTCGAAGATTCTTGGTGTCATGTTAATTTTGCCCACGACAACAACGATTCTAGTCACGAGATTTTCAGCTGAATCCACAAGTGGTTCATACACTAAAGCAGTGTTTCTCAACCTTTTAATATTCACGGCCCAATTTTCAATCTTAATTTTCATCGCGCCCCCCTCCCCACCGCTTACAATAAAATATATACAATAATAATGTATTTTGAGTATTTTGGCTCTAAACCTACACTACAACCTTAATTTTAAACTTTACAAATTACCAAGAATACCGAAATTTATTGATATTTTGCAACACCGATTCTCAGAATTGAAAAAACAAGAATACTATGCTTTTTTATTGCTCTTGCGTCCCGCCATGTCGGGCATTCTCACGGTTTTGCGAGAAGTTTCGATTTGTCTGGTCAGCAAAAAATTAAGCTAGGAGCGTGCGCAGATGTGAACAAATGTTTTCTCATAGGGAGATGGAGAAAGTTCTATGACGCCAATTTCTATTCCAGACAATCTCATTCGAGTCGATCCTTCTATCGCTATTGAATCTATTCTGAAAGTGTATATTATATATATTTTCGTGTAATTGCAATTCACCGTATTAAATATTCAACGCAGCAGACTTATGCAGAATCATGGATAAATTTTTAAGCGGGCGTAAGCGAGCATTAGACGATAGACAAGCATCAACAAGTACCCAAATGAGCGTAGTTCCGAAAATAAAATCAAGAAAATATTCTCAAGAATACTTAAATTTTGGGTTCACTAGTACTGAAGTAAATGAAGAAGAAAGGCCCCTGTGTATAATTTGTCAAAAATGTTGGCGGCAGACAGCATGAAACCTAATAAACTTAAACGACATTTGGAAACGCTTCATAGTGAGTACGTATACAAACCCAGAGAATTCTTCGAATTAAAATTAAAATCATATGAAAAGCAAAAATCATTGTTTAAAAAATTTTTGTCTGTGAATGAAAAAGCTTTAATAGCCTCTTACAAAGTTTCATATAAAATAGCAGATGTAAAAAGCCTCACACCATTGGTGAAGAGCTTATTTAGCCAGCCGCGATTGATATTGTAGAAATTATGTTTGGAGATAATTTTGCAAAACAAATGCAGTCTATACCTCTTTCAAATGATACTGTTGCCCGTCGAATTGCTGATATAGCTGAAGATGTAGAGTGTCAGCTTTTGTCGAAGTTGAGTTACAAATTGTTTTCAATACAACTCGACGAGGCAACAGAAAGTAATAAAGATGCTCATTTCATTGCCTATGTTAGATTTTGTGATGATTTGTCAGTAGTAGAAGAATTACTTTTCTGCAAACAAATAGAACTTAAAGCAACATCACTCGCTTTATTTGCTATCTTAAATGATTTTATGAACGAGTCAAACATAGAATGGAAAAATTGCGTCGGAATATGCACGGATGGTGCTCGTTCTATATCAGGAAGATTCCAAAGTATTCAAGCACTTGTGAAACAAATCGCCACAGTGCGTCTGGACACATTGCATGATCCACAGAGAAGATTTGGCTTCCAAAGAAATGAGTCCTGGTTTGAATATTGTGTTAACTACGGTTGTAACAGTAGTAAATTATATAAAAATGAGACCCCTGAAATCAAGAATCTTTTCCGCACTTAGTAAAGACATGGGTGCAGTACATTCAGCGTTACTATTTTATTGCGAGGCAAGATGGTTATCACGAGGGAAATTTTTGCAACGTGTTTATGAATTAAGAGAAGAAATCGCCGTTTTCCTAGAAGAGGAAAACAGACCGGAAGCTGATAATTTTCGCGATAGTTTATTTGTGTTGAAATTAAGCTACATGGTCGACATATTCGAGAAATTAAATAACTTGAATCTTCAACTGCAAGGTGCAACATATATTGGATACGAGTGATAAAATTAATGCTTTTTGTAGGAAATTGGAATTGTGGAGTAGAAATTTAAAGCAAGAAAACTTAACAATGTTTGCAAATTTAAATGATTGTATTAAAACTTACAAGGCTGAAGAACAACATGTAAAAGTTGTTTTTGTAACCATTGAAAATCATTTAGCAATGATAGCAAAGAATTTTAAAAAGTACTTTCTTGCTGACGACAAACTGATATCAAGTTACAAGTGGGTGAGGGATCCATTTCAAAATACTCCCGAAGGACTCTCAATCGTAGAGGAAGAAACCTTCATAGACTTCACGGCAAGCGGCGAAACCAAAAGACAATTTATTAATAAATCACTCTTTGAATTTTGGGCAGGAGTGGATGATGAGTTTTCTGCACTAAAAACAAGGGCATTTCACATTCTACTACCATTTTCAACATCTTACCTTTGTGAAACTGGATTTTCTGCGGTGGCTTCTTTGAAGACAAAATATAGATCTCAGCTAAATATAGAAAAAGAACTGAGAGTGTCTATTTCTAATATTAAACCCTCTTTCGAAAAACTTTGCTCTGAAAGACAGGCCTAAGAAAGTCACTAACAATTATTAAATTTGTTTTTAATTTAGTAAGTTGTTTTAATTTAATAAGTTAATTATTAAATATGTCGAAATGTATTTTGTTTTGTATGTGTGTGTGTGTTCTTTCCTCTCAGTCACTTAATCAATTTTTTTAAATAACATTTTCTCTTGGATATGCTCACGCCCCCCATTAGTGTGCTCTCGCCCCCCTAGGGGGGCGCGCCCCACAGGTTGAGAATCACTGCACTAAAGATTTCATGTGCCTCCAGAAGAAAAAGTCCAGTGGGTTGAGGTCCGGTGAGCGAGGAGGCCTAGCCACCGATCCGCTTCTTTCAATCCATCGTGCAGGATGGCATTCACGAGAACTTTCGGATGGTGTTATCAGATAATATTTGAAGCAATGGTGTTGCGCAGTTTTTAAACAACAATTTCTACCCTGATTGGCTTATTCCGGTAACCAATAAAAGTAAAATACTGCTTATTCTCTGCAAAAATTTGCGTACGGTGAATTCGAGATAAAATCTTGATGCATTTCTACTTTCCTCTTTTCTTCTTTAACTAAGACCACTTTAACTAAGAAAGCTAAAAAAAATAAAATAATAATAATAAATAAATAAATAAATAAAAAATAAAAATAAAAAAATAAAAATCTGTCTATTTACCACTGCTTAAAACTTAGTTTCAAAAGAGTCAAGAATTACAAAGAGGTAGTTATTACCAATTTATAATATTACAGAAAAAATATAAAATTTTTTAGTGATTTTCAGGTGTACTTTTAAATTGAAATATTTTTATATTAGTGCTGCCACAACTTGAGAGTATAGAAATAATAATAATGTATCAAGCGTTTAATAATTTTTTTGAGTACTTTTTAGATTTCATTTAAAAAAAATAAAAGAGTTACTCACGTTCACATCACTCAAAAGATACATAAAAAAATGCTAGATTCTTTAAACGCTTAAAGGATTCTTTGATGTCTTATTATTTCCCTGTAGGTTGAAGCATGTTATTATTAATATTTTACATTAACTATTTCGAATGAAATTATAACTATTGGCTATTAATAAAATTTTTGTGATCAATGAACATATTATTTTATTCATAGATAAAATATATTTAATTATTATATAGATTTTTTTATTTATTATTTGACGTTAAGATTTTAAACATAATTAGTTTATTCAAATTAATAAAATGTTTCTCATATTTTAAGTACATTTACGAACTTCATTAAAAAATGCGATAAAGCAAAAATTTGGCAATTTAAAATTTGAAAATAAAAAAAATGATTTCGAATTATAATCAAAAATAATTTAGGACATCGCAATATTTAACTTATTCAATGATTACAGTTTCAATGTGTTAACAAGGTATATTAACTAGTTATAAAATATTTAAATATTTCCAGAATTTTTACTTCGTAAATTTAATTTCTGCAATAATATCATTACTTAATTTTTGGGAAGTCAAAATAGGCGGTAAAGGAATTATAAATTTTATGATTCCTTAAAATAAGTTCTTAAATAATATTTTCTCTATAAAATTATGTTAAATTTAAAAGATAAATTTGTTTTTCAATTCAAAAAGCATAAATTGTCAAATTAATCTTTTGATTATTAAATAATTTATTTTATGTTTATGACTAATTGATAAACAGTTCAAGGAATTTACTATTCAAAATTACTAAAATATCACATTACTAAATTTTATATTTAATATAATGCATATATACTGATATAAATCAACAAATTATTATTTTAAATAAGTTAAAATAGAATTTATTTCATTGATGTCAGTAACGCTCAATATTATTTCTACTCTATCTTTTAATGGGTATTTATAAATAGCAGAGAAGTTTACTTAAAATCATTTTTTCAAACAAAACTAAAAAGGTTTATTGAAATTAAAAACAAAAATTTTTGGAATGAAAATATTAAAATTTTTTTCTCGTTTCTCTTATTCAGAATTCAGTTCATTGTATTTGGCTAATATTGATGATACCTTCCATAAATTACAATATTGACCCAACTACAATGAAATGGAAAGGTACAGATATTTTAATAAAAACTTAAACTTATTTTAATTAAATCTTTGCGGTTTTAAATTTTTTTCAAGTTTTATGAGAGTAAATTTGAATAATCAGCAAGTCTTTAACGATTTTTAGACCCTTCAAAATAAGGTACAATTCTTCAGTAATTACGATTCATTCAAAATCTATTTAATGAATTAGTTTGATAAATCTTAGTATAATGTATGTATAAATCTATTGTTTTCATTCATGTACATTATAGATGCTTTTATTTATTTTGAAAGAAATAATTATTATTTGCTTTTTAAATAAATAAAACTACAAAAAATATTTATTAAAAAAAAACAGCTAATTTTTTTTAATTCATAACTGTTTTACATATTACTTCTTTGGGTCTTCACTGGTTTCAATCTCTAAATTGGAAGATTCGGGTGGTGCTGCCATCTATGAGCCAGAAGTCGTACTTCCACCTTCGAATGAAGGTGATCTATTAAAAAACGGAAGACTCTTTCTCCCTGACTTCATTCGCCTAGTCTCTCTGACGGGCGGGCTTAGCGTAAATCATTAAAGTTTATAAAAGTTTTTTTATCTTTAAAGTTTATAAAACTATAAGTTCTAAGGCAGAAAACTGTGTTTTTTATTCCGGAAATTTATAATTATATTTTATTTTTAATATAGTCGTTTTTTTCCAGAAAATAAATTTTACCTAACTTTAATCTTGTTCTTCTGATGATGCTGCTCTTCCTTCTTGCTGCAGGTAAATCTTCCATGAATTTTTGTTGCAACAGAATCCTATTTCCTTTAATTTGTCTTTGAGTTACAACTGAAGAATTATATTGGGAAATAATTAATCAGATTTTGATAAATTAAATTTTTTTAAAAGAGATCACATAATCTAAACAGGAATATGAATGAGAGTTACTGACAACCAGCATACTATCAATATATAAATTCTTTTCAGACAAATATTTTTTTAGACACATGAAGCTTTCTATTGATCCAATCTGTAAAAAAATGTTGTAAGTCACCAGAGACTTTCTGTTGGAATTATACATAATATTTATCTTGTTATTTTAGTCTTACTCTTTTAGTTTTATATTTCACAAAAAATTTCTCATTAATTTTAATTATATTTAATATGAATATATGAATAATTTAATTCTCATGATTTTAAATTTATATATGAGTCCTTTTCATAGTAATAAAAATATCAGTTATTAATGTTCTTTGAATATTTCAGTTCACAATAATGAAAAATTCGATACAACTTAAAGTTTAAAATATGTTTACATAAATTTATCTTTAAAATAATTCTAGATTTAAACAGTTGAAAATATTAAATATTTGAAAAGATATCAAAACAATTTTAAAATGATTTTGTCGTTGCAATTAATAAACTATCCTTCGGTTTCGTTTTTGATTTGGAAAACGGTAAGATAATACCCCATACGACATTTCTTTATCATTCATCATTCTCTGATATATTTTTCGGTGATCATTTAGAGAGTAAAATTATTATTATTTTTTTTATTTTGTTCTTTATATGAATCCTTCGTTTTCTTGTTCAGTTCAATATATTGTTTTTTTTGTTATTTTCGTTTAGGTAGTGAAATTATTGTCTAAAAATGATTTTTCTGTAAAAAGGGGTTTTCAAAGTTTATGAATAAGTCTCTAGGATCGAAGAAGCTTTGAATTACTTTGCGATATTTTTGGCAGCCTGAGGATTTTTTTGGCGATAAAAGATAAATTAACATTTTCAAAGTTTCAAGTCGGTAGTACTAATAGAAATGATCATAGGCTTACTATAAAAATGTTCGGTACATTTCCGAGAGGCCTAGATCGTAAAGGTATGACTATCAGCTTCATCCAAGCAAATAGTTGAAAGTAAAACAAGGAATCAATCAAACGCTTGAATCACCAACTCTAACAGATGTTGTGTTTTTCTTCTGTTTCATAGAAATTGTATAAATTTTTAGATAGTGCAAAAGTTTCAAGTTGAAATAATTGTATGTGATTGAAAGAAATGTGAACAAAGTGTTTGTTTAATTGTAATTAAATTTTCTTTAGTTTTGGGCCATTATACCCTGTTGCCATGAAGAAAAACGGTAATCTTACACTGCTTGTCACATAAAATGCAACATCTTGAAGAAATCATGTAAATCATTTCAATTTTACATCATGAGTTTATGGTGAGGAGATATGCAAGCATTAGAATTCAAAAACATTTCCATGTCACAAGCTTGCATAGTTCCAACAACATGTTATATTAAGGGTGAAGAGATTGCGATTTGAAGTACAGCAACTGTTTTCTGGTTTTCATTGTTTCAATTATTTTCCCATATGCAGATAACTATTCATTGAGTTCTAATGAGCAATTTCCTGAATTCGAACATGGAAGAATAGCAACCGAGATAGGGGTTGCGGATTATCCTTCATAGAAATCTGTAAACGTGTTGGATGATGGATCTGCAATCGTTAAATGCTGGACTAATGGCACTCTCCTCGTTGCACCACTGCAAGTGATGATAGTCATATTGTGTACATGACAGTGATGGATCACTCAGCTATATCAAGAAAGATTGTGCAAGAGATTCTGCCATTAGGTGTCCGTTCTTATCATTCTGTTTCTCTTGAAGCTATGTGAAATATTTGTAATGTATCCATTGCTTTGCTTATCCTTGATTCTAAACGACAGGCATACATATGT
>JAPDSC010129561.1:0-60593 GCA_026290005.1 Latrodectus geometricus
ATCTAATAAAAAATCTTTATTAAATATTCATCAATGTCATTCTTATAAGAGTATTTTGCACAAATGATTCAAAATTTGATTTGGATTTTTATAGGTATTTTGTAAATTATTAAATTAAAAATGAGATACACATTTAATAAATCTCTTATATCATTATAATTTTGCCACCTGGAAAATTTCTCTGATCCTTTAGGAAAAATGTTGAAAAATATATTTCGAAACCAAACTTTAGAATGAAAAATTCTCATTTGACTTTGATTTCTGAGTTTCTGAAGTTTCCAAATAAGAACACTTGTTAATAACAAACAATAAATCCAGAAACAAATTTTCAAGCAAAAATAAAGATTGATATGTCCCACCAAAATTATATTAATATTTTGTTTTATGTAAAAAGCTCCTCACTGCTTGAACATCGTCAATGATTCTCTTCAATCAAGAAATATCGCCCGTGTGGAATGACCAGCATTCTCACTACACTTGAATCCGATAGAGCAAATGTGAGACATACTTGGTTGATGAATCATAGCCCATCAACCGTCTATTGCATCTGCATCAGACCATTATAGGTCATTGCTTGCTAAGTGGAGTTATCTGCTCCATGTATGATGTTTATTGATAATATGATATTTAGCATATATTGTCATTGTACGAATTGTATTTCCTGGTGTGGGAGACATATAATGTATCAATCATCATACCAACAACGTATTGTTCAGTTGTTATATAGGCAATGCATAGTGAAAGTGCTCCAGGGAGCAACAATCATAGTTTATATGCCCCTAGTATCATGCATGCACCATCTTTTTTGTTCATTCTTATTTTTAAAACACAGGATTTGAGAATGAATCACGTTTATTTTTTCTGTACTTTTATTGCCAGTTCCATATTTTTTTTCAATTTATGGACATATGTATAACTAGCTTACGTATATATTTTTATATTTATGTCTACACACCTATATTTTCAAACTTAGGGGGGTTGTAAAGTTATATAAAATAAAAATTATTGAACTTAAATAAATCATTAGAAAATACACATTTTTCAAGTATTAATAATTATCTATATATATGCGTAGACAAAGTTGAAACATCATTTTTGATTTTTATATTCAGTAAATTTTAACGCACATGTTTCTGTAAATAAAAATAGATTCATAAGATTTATCTTGGAATAAATATATTCAGTTAATAATGAAATTATTTATATACATCACTCGTAAAATAAAATTAATTTTATTTATGGAAAATAAAATTAAATTTGAAAAATCTACTAGATTTACTAAGTCCTATTTAATTTATTTATTTTAAGATCCTAGAATTCAACGAAATATGTATTTAAAATTAACTCTAAATCCATAGTTCACTCTGAAGAGAAAAACAGAAAAAATAATTATTTTCATCACTGCTTAAATATTCAGGAAACATTAATTAGCAATTGTATTAAACCAAAATGATTTTAAAATATTATAACAGAATAATATTTCTTTCTATAAATGAATCTAAATGTTAAATATTTTTGAGCTACTCATGCTAGATTATTAAGTAATATATTTAATTTCATATATACAAAGCAACCTATTCAGAATATTAAAATATCTATGATCATAAATTTCTTTACATATTTAATTCTTAAAATATTATAAAACAATTAAGAATTTTCTTTTCAGTAAATTAAAGAAATTGCATATCAATGAAATATATCAAATTTCTATTAAATAAATAGACTGGTAGAAAATATTTTGCGAAATATTTATAAATTAAGCTCACAGCTCGCAGCTAAATGCATAAAATAAAACATTTCGAGACAAAAGATATTTTATAATGTATGACTTTACATATATTTTCATAAATGTGTTTCTTTACGAGATAGCATTGTAAAATGAATTTACAAAGTCAAAGACTTTATACCATAAATATTTTTTTTGTATTTCTGTATAAGAATATTTCTTGTCTTCCAGGCGGATTCTTAGCCAGAAACAGTAAAGCAGACTGGATTCGCTTTATCCGATGAAAATGGGAAACATTTTATTTCATAGAGACTTAGCAACTATCAGATATCGTTGAAATACATTTGTCATTTCACAATAATCTGAGGAACGATGCAAAATTTTTCATTATTATCATATTTGTTTCTCCTGGGAAAGGTTAGATATGGAAACAGAAATGAACAAAGGCTGCGTATACAATACATTTTTATAATCATATAGAAAAGTGGAAACTAAAAGTCTTTTAGTTTTTTATTTTTGACTCCTTTGTGGAATAATTTTGTTCTGAACTAAAGGTAAGTTACCTTTTTTTTCTATTTTTTTGATATCCTGACTTATTTTCTTTCAGATTATTTAATATATTTTATTATCATATTGTAATTTCTTGGATCACAACTTTAGTTTATTAAGTGAATCTGTCTTGAATTCAATTTAAAAATATTTTAATTTAAATTATTGATGTTGCTGTCCTAATTTTTAATTGAATCTTCCTTTTAATTTAAAATCATAACAAATAAATTTTTAAATAGTTTTATCTTCATGGTATGGAGAAATTTTTTATTAATGGTTCTCTCCCTTACTTTTAAAAGACGATTATTGAATTAAAGATCTGTGTTTTCAGGAAAAATACTTCTTATTTTAATATTTCTTTTTATATGTAGTAATTATAACTATCTCCGTTTTTTAATTAATAAATATGATTTTTTTCTTGTATACAACAATATAAATGAAATTTTATTATTGATATCTAAACATGAAAAACATGATTTTATAAAGTTGAACATGAAGAAATGAAACTAAAAATGTGCAAGAAATGTTTTCACTTGATTTTCTGTTCGCTTTCTTAAAAATATTTAACGAATGGATTAAGAAAACAAATTTTTTTGCCATTTCTTTATCAACATAATTTACAAATGAAAAAAAAAGTTTTAAATTTTCTTGTTGCTGATGAGAACCATTTATTAATATTATTACACTTTTGTTTTTGACTATTTTTTGAAAACCACCTAGTTATATTTAAAATTACAACATTAAAAAAATGATGAAAAATTTTTTGTTTTAATTTTACTCATCACAGATGGAAAATAAAAATTTACTATTGTTACTCTTTGTGAAAAATTACATCGTTTACTTATAAATTTGTAATAAGATAAAAATTAATAGTATGCATTTAATTTACTAATATTATAATAGCTTTAATTTAATTTTTTTTTAAATCTGGAGGAAATCTTATCCATGCCTTTGAATAATTTTAATGAAATATTTAATTTACCAAAACTTTCGGCTGGCTGAGCCTGTTTCCGAGGTGCCTAGGTCCAAGATGGTCCTTTACCCTCTTCTGTAGCTGTGAGATGATGGTGGCTATAGCTGAATTTGAACTGACATATTATTGGTTAAAAAATTTTAGGGGGAGTGGCTTAAGAAAATTCCTAAACAGAAATTAAAGTACTATATTAAGTGTATTAAAATAAGAATTAACCAAGAATTTAAAATACAACTAATAACAGGTTATTAAATTATTTTTATTTTTATTTTTTCATTAAATAATTAGCTAGAATATAAAATTAAGGGACTTGTTGATTGGAGAGTTTGAATAGCTTATCTATAGGAGAGGAGATATTCTTGAGTTCATTGAGAAGCTCTCACACTGGAACGCCTTTGAAAATGGCTTTAATTTCATTCATTAACTCGAAAATGTCCTGTGGATCACTTCCCAAGGGAAGATTTTCTAAGGAAGGAGTTTTTGAGTTAGGAGCGAGATGGGGGGGGGGAGGTGCGGTAGCTTGTGCATAGGCGACACCTGTACGAATTTCATTAGAAGCATTTTTAATGATGTTAGGTTTATTAGCTGCCCTTTTCGGCTTTTTGTAAGCTTGACATCCTTTATAATTGGAGGGGTGGTTGCCTTCACAATTACAACATTTTGGAGACTCTACTATATCTGAAGGTCACTCTTTAGTGTTATGAGGACCATCGCACTTAACGCAACGAGGCCTCATATGACACATATCTGCGATATGGTTGAATCTCTGGCAATTGAAACACAGCATCGCCGATTTGGGTCCTTTGTAGTGCTCAATTGTGATTCCAGTGATACAACATAATTTTTTGATGTTAAATGCCGTGGCGCCATCTGTCGACGGGATGAGGCATACTTGGAATAGAGGCATTGATTTCCCGGTTTTGGGATGTCTTAACTTAGTTACCCTTGTGGGTTGGTAATTTAATTCTACTAATTCATTGGCAATTGCCTCTCAACTCGTAGAAATGGGTAGGCCCCGGATGACACATTTCTTAGGCTTTTGGTTCTTACTCCTGAGTAAAATATATTCGATGTCGTTGACATCATAGTATTTTGTCAAGGTGCGATGTTGTTCTGGGGTATCTACGAAGATTTTCAGGTAAAGGCCTGCTGTTTTTGCTTCGAGATTGGTGCCTTAAGCATTTTTAATTTTAGTCAGAAATTCGATATGGTTATAACCCTAGCGAGCAAGTACCGGCGGGATTTTCTCCTTAGTGAGGGAGGGGGCAAGGTCAGAGCTAGTCTCTTGATCCTGATTGGACAAGAGCTTTTCAAAAGAGTTTTTCATCTCGATATAATTTTTTTCGGCCTCTTCAGGCCAAATTTTAGCTGTTTTTTGAGGTGTAAAATAGCCAGGCTGAATATTTTTTTTTTAATCTTTTAAGAGCAGGTTTTTTTTAAAAAAAAATTTGGCAAGCTGAACAGCTGAAAAATAGAGTTGGCTATTAGCAATGCGGGGGTCAGTTCACAACCAGTATAATCACCTGTACTCGAAGACTTTAGAGTTTCTCTGAAAAGCCGGTGAGCCATCGGATTGCGCTTTACTAGTTCGTAAAGGCTGCATAGCATTTTTTGCTTTGTTTCTGGATCTTTGGCTTTTTCATAGGCTGCATAGAGAACTTGTGCGTAGTCTTGTCCAACTACAGGAATTGCTGAATAATCCATAATTAGGAGCACTTAAAAGTGCTTTTTGTTTTTCCCAAAGGGATAAATAAGAGTAGCGAGTCAGCTCAGGAGCTTGATGAGGCACGTTTGTCCAGAGCGAAGGTCGAACCCCGAATGTGTAAAAAAAAAAAAGATTTAAGTTACCATATACAAACCCGTTTTACAAATTTATTTGACATCATAATGCATAGAAAAATTGATCCAATCTGTGTGAAGGCTTTCTTCAGAATCATTTACGTATTTTTCTTCTAGAATAAATATTTACACAAAGATGTGCTTACGAGTTAAAAAAAAATAAACCAGAAAATTTCAAAAATCTATATCACTGAACTTATATGCAGGGTTCATTAAAGAAAGTATTATTCAATAGTGACTAGTATTAACAGAATTTTCTAATAATGGTTCCGATTTGTAGGTTTGTTCGAAAGTAAATGATTAGGTTCGAAAGTAAATGATATTGGGACCTCTGTTTCTTGAAATAATGCAGTTATATTACTAGACTGAGGAAAAGAATTATGAAAGCATTTCATCTATAAGGCACCGAGGTAAAATAAGCAACCATGTTTTGTGAGACGTTTATTTTAATTCTTTTCAGTCAATCATGCTGGAATTGTGCAAGTTTTGTTAATGTATGCAGTATGTGTAAAAAGGGTAAATTTAATGTCTTAAAAGGGTAATTTTTTTTAGTAGGTGTTTAATTATTTTTGATCTTTCACAAGTAAATAAAAGATTAATTTTCTTTTTTAACTTAAAGTTAATATAATTTATTTCATAAGAAATATTTTCCTTATTAAATATTCGCTACAAAGAATGTAAAATGCATTTGTGTATCTCAATATTTTTTCAAAATTATATGAGCCATATTTAACGAAAAGAACGTGAAGCACGAATATTAAAGTATGTATCAAGTACTTAATAAACAGAAGCAATGTATGAACTGTAGGCAATCCTAAATAAATAATGTTATGATTATTAATATATAATATTTACATTTGTTATAATTAACTTTTAATATATTTACATTTGTTGTATTCAGTTACCATCGAATACGTATGTTGCAGCACTAATATTTCTATTGGCACAATACAATTGTTATTTCCAATTTAAAATAACTGATGTCCTCCTTTATCAGGTTCGGGAAGACACCATTTAAAATTATATTAATCTCTTTAATCCAGCTATGTTCTATTTGCATTGAATTGGCATATTTTTAGTAGAAAATTACCATTTAACATTGTTTACATTTTAAGTCCAATTTTTATGTAATGAAACTATCATTAAGCTATTAAATCAATGAAATAATGCATTATCATTAAGCTTTTAAACAGTGAATAAAAATTAGACTTTAAGTAAAGGAAAATTTCTATAAAAATTGTAAACATAGATATAAAAACTTAGATTAGATATAGATATGATTAGAAAATAGAATGGGATAATATTTTTCTTCAGAATTCTTTGCAATATATTCCTTATACAATAAATGTTTTTATTTATATTTCTACGAATAAAGAAATAGATTATCTAAAACCCACACAAACACACCACACAACATATTTACTATTAATGGTACTAGAGTTCCTAGAAACTTTCAAGTTTTCTTGTTGATTTTCTTGTTGATTTTCTTATTATGTCAGCAACTCTTGATCTTTTGTTGAAAAATATAATTCATTTTCCATAAAGATCTTTCAACGCTGGCTAGTTTTATTGTATTGTTTTTGTTATCATTGTCATTATACTTTTTTCTATAGGTTAAAGTTTTTCTGATTCAAGAAAGCTTCTGATATAACTCAGTTTAACATTTGATCATTTTATAAATAGTACGTGTTGAATATCTTTACCACATGTTGTATACAGAAGATACATAATTGGCTTAGTTATATTTTTTTTATTCGATACTTTATAGAAATATTTTTCCAAATTTTGAAAACACTATAAAAACTGTTCGTGACCAGAATTTGCATTTTTCACTTGATACTAAAAATGTTAAAATATTTTTTTTTTACTGAGAAAGTTTTAAATTGGAAAAAATTGTTTACAAAAAATTAGTTTATTTTCTCAATGTTCTTTTTTTCGTAAGACGTTTTTATAAATAGGTGAAAATATAATTTGTATTTTTATTTTATTATAATTTAATAATATAATAAATTATTATTTATTACAATTTGATGTAATCATATTTTAAGCATACCAATACATTTATTTCCAAAGAAAATACATTGTATTAATTTTAATGAACCGTGGCAATTTCTTACGAAATTAGATAATTTTCCAATTATGTAATTTGTCAGATTTATATTTTAAGAGAAATTGTACTGAACTTTTAATGGCAATAGTCTAATTATTTTCACAATACAATAATAAAATCTTTGCCTAAATTAAATTATATCAGTAAATATAAATGTTAAAGTTTGTAATCAAATTTTCAACATAAATAAAATAAATAATATTTAGAAGCATAAAAAATAATCAATTGCTTAAATTCTCTTTGTTTCATCAATTCTCAGTAAAATTTAATTAAGATTTATTGAAGTAAATTGTATGTGAAATATTTTAAACATTGATTTATGTTGTATAAAATTACAAGTTTATTTACACTTGGTGATTACAAATTTTAGCCAATGTTATCAAATATTTATGAATAATTTATGAGAATCTGGATTATGTTAAATACTACCAGTGTTATGAAAGTAAAATTTGGGTTAAAAAAAAAAAAAACTCTTAATGTTCTAGTGTTTTAGACTTGAGTATAATGCCTTACAAGTGCATGATTTTAATCCTTATTGTATAGTAATTTTCATTCAAATATTTTTAATATTTTAATATTTTGCAATAAATTAATGTTTCTTTTTGAATTTAAATATCGTATTTAAATGATTTATTTTATAACTTATTTCTGAGAATATGAGTTTTATGAGTTATCAAAATTTACGTATATCAAATGAACATTTCTTTTTTATTGACTATTCTTATAAATAGTAAAAAGATAAAAAATATTATAATGAAAAAATTTTTTTTAAAAATTTGATGATGATATTTGAAAAAATTTGGCTTGAAAATTTTTTAAATATAAACACAATTTCTTTGTGCACACAAAATGAACCAAGATACCTCCTTCACTATCATCGGAGGTGGAGCTTAGGAGAATTTCAAAAGAAAGTAAATGAACTCAAAAATCACATCTTGTTAAATCTGTCAACTGTTCATCTATTTCTCTCTTCCTAACGGGAACCACGTCAACCTTGAAAGTGAAGAAAGATTGTTCACTCAAATGTTTTTCATCTTTCTTACTAAAGAATGCCATTGATATAACATCAAAAGAAAATTAGACCACACTTTGTTGAAATCTTTCAACATCCTTGCTCCCTTTTTCTAATAATGTATCGCATCTTTAATGTTATTTATTCTTTTTTTGGTAAGGCAAAATATGTTTGTATCATTACATGACATCATAAATTTTTCTTCTTTTTAAATATATTAAATTCTAAATATTTACACTTTAATCAATTTATTTTCGTTTTGAGCATAAATTATATAGATAACATCACAAATCTCAAGGCAATGAAATTTAACTGATATAAATGTTGTATATAAATTTATAATTTTTTTTATAAAATTGAACGGTTAATAAGAATAACTTGGAATTAATAATAATAATAATATTTTAATTATATAGATGATTTTTCAAGGTAAACAATATTCATTCGTGATACATAAAAAGATCTGTATTATTGTATATAAATAATGATCTTAAAAGTGTGTTAAAATGTGTGGAAAATTATTCTTGTTTCTAAAACTTATACAACATAATTGACATACGTAAAGAATTATTTTAGAAATAATAGATATTGACCTTGCGCACATCAATATATTATAATACATATATGTGTTTACAATATTGATATATCATTTTCATGATAATTGATTTTATTATAGCTAAATAAGATTATTTTTCGTTTTTGTTTGTAGGAATAATGGTTTCCTTGAAAGAAAATCATGATTGATTATACGTTTCTTATCGGACAATATAACAACTAGATTATATTAATATGAATAATTAAAATTGTTTTAAATATTTACCATTTAAAAATATTCGGTTATTTATCATTTAAATGCTTATACATATTTTAAAATATTGAGAAGATTCATTAAATTGTTGTATGATTTTTCATGAAACAATGGATAATTTTTAGCCTAATTTAATTGTAGGATATTTAATGTGTAAAAACTTCAATACATCTCTTTGGTCAAATTATTTAAAATTATTAAAATAATTGGGTCAAATTATTTATCGATTGCAACGCATAACAAAGTACAGATATTCAAAGCACTTCAGTATTTTCGTAATCTTTTTTTATTTGAATTCTTGCAATTCATTATTGTTATTGTTTCTACACTATTATGGTAATATTACACAGTTGAGTTTAAAATAGCATCTTGTAGAATGCAAGTGACACATGAATGAAGAATATTTTATGAACATGCTAGAAAATATTTAAATGAAATATTTGTGAATAATTTAATTTTTTTTATTTAAAAGTTTCTCTTGTATTATGCTTCTCCATAAAATACTATTCGCTGAATAATATAACAATAAGCACATGAACAAAATATTTTAATTTTTGACATAGTGAAACTTCGTAATTATTTTAAAAATGAAGTAAACTAGTTTTAGAGTAAAATATATTTATAATATATGAATTTATATTCCTTATTTCAATAATATTAAATTATAACTTTAATTTTCTACACATTATTATATTTATACTATAATTATATTTTGAAGTTGTAAAAACAATTTTTATTTTCAAAATACTACGGTTGTAATAATACAATCAGACCAAAAACTAAATCACCTTTAATAAATGTGTTGATTTTAATCCAAAATACATTTTATTTTGTATGCGTACTTCAAGCAACGCAACAAATTACGAAATGTTTGATAGCAAAAGCAGTTTTTTTTATTTTGAAATTGTCTACATTGTATCATACTTTAAAATAAAAACATTCTTGAAGTTTTATATGAAACTTTTATATTCAAAAGGAAAGGGATTTCGATCACTCACATAGATACTTAAAATGTCTATATTATTCAGAAAGTATGCGATTTATTTGACAAAAGAAAGGATTTTGCAGTTTCATAGCTTTCTTATAGCCAAAAGATAGTTGTAAATGGGAAAGTAAAAGGAAAACTTCTATTCTCAAGGCGTATTTCTTCATGTCAATTCTTGAAAACCACAATAAGCTTTTCTCCGCAAAAGATGCGTCAGTTGCTTTTTTACTTTGAATAAATTTATTTCCCTAAACTGTGAACTTTACAGAAGATTTAGAAAACTTAAACTTTTAATCTTTCGTTATATTCGATCAAAATGCATGTAAAGTAAACAATAATTCTATTCTATCCACGCATTTGATATCTTTCAAATAAGTCAGTATCAAATGATTTAAATTAATACATAATATTTTTTGTGTATAAAATATTGACAGGTATGAAGAAGATTTGGGATTGTATTAGCACTTTTTTATTAAATTTATTATTTATGCGTAGTAACAAAAATATAGATAAAATTTCATTATTTTAAATAAAAGATGAAGATTTATGTGTTTCATGCAATTTATGGATTAGTACATTTAAGATAAAAATTTTATTATTTTTTATAAATTATTTAATGTAATCAGCTTTTAAAATTTTAAAACAAAATGAATTTTTCAATGACGTATTTTTAGACAATAATACTTCATCACAAGTAAAATTTTTTCTCTTCAATATTATTTCAGCTATAAATAAAAGGAAATTGAATAATGTGATTATGTTTATAGGTAAATTAATAATGTGATTAAATTTTTTAACGCATCCTTATTTAAATTTTAGGTCATTAATGCTCAAATTTAAATTTGATGCCATAACCGACGAAAAAAAAATTTTATTCATTACATTATATTATCTATTATACTGAAGAAAAAGCTTTAACATAAATTATTTTTAATAACTAAAGTCTTTATAGATAAATTTATTTTTACTAGCCAATAAGTATTCAATAAGGAGTACTTTAATAGGAGTTCAATCGTGAGTTGGGAAATTGAAATCCGGGTATTTCAAAACTTCGGATAGGGAGGGGGATGTCATCCTAGCTTTAAATGTCTTGTAAGTTGCCAATGTTGTTTCCACTAAGTATTTTAATGTATTTTTTAAGGTTTGGTTTATTATAATGGCAACATTTATTTCTCACTTTATCTCTTTTTTTTAGAATTTGGGATTTATTTCTCACTTTGTTTACTTGTTTAAAATTTGATATTTATGAACACCTTGATTACTTTTTGTGGTATTTTTCAAATTAAAAACTTTTTAGCTTGGCTTTAGGGTATAATAGCTGAATTTAGACATCAGTCTTCAACCATTGCTGAAAAGCCATACTTTGTGCCATTGTGGTCAACACTCCCTGATGAAGCTGGCCATGTTGGTATTGGTATTTTGCTGTAATTAATTTTTTATTCTACCGGTTCATATATATATATATATATATATATATATATATATATATATATATATATATATATATATATATATATCAAACAATTAAATTTAAATACTCAAAATGTTATATAAACAATAAATTTATTTGCTGCCTTTTTTACTTGATTACTGTTTCCTAAATATTTTTGAAACATAAATATTTTACCAAGCATAGTGATTAATATTTAACAAAATTTAATATTTCATTCTTCAACTGTTTATTTATTCTTTAATGGCATAAAATTATCTTGCTTTTTAAAAAAGATTTTATTTTTTCTGGAGCTAAAAATACGACTTATATTTTTGAATATTTATCTATGAATATTTTCAAATCATTATTACACTTTGAAGAATTTTTTCATAACTTAAACTTAACTTCTTGTATAATCTCCAGCAATGCTTAAGATATAAATAAACATCAGAGACTTTCAATTTATTTTTACAAGTGTTGCTTAAATATCTTAATCGTACAAGTTAAGTTAGAATTTATTCAAAGCTTTAACTTTAGTGTTAATGAAATAGTAATGTTTTCAAATGCATTTAATTGCTTATTTATTTCAGCCAAAATAATAATTTTTACTTTTCCTCGTTTTCAATATAGAAGAAATTTTATGATATTATGATTGAGGATTAAAATAAATAAAGTTCCTAGCTTACATAAAAGTAAAATTTGCAAATTAATATTTTGTTCAAAATATTAATTTCTAAAATCACTTTAATTATGCCACATTGAAATAATTAAGTCGGCAGTTTGAATAAAAAGGGATTAAGGAAAGAAACTACGTATCACTGATTTCACTGTTTATTTGCTTTTTCAATCTTATTTACGTATGTCATGATGATATTTGAAATATTTATTTATTTATTTTTCTTTTTGAAAAGTGACACTCAGGAAAAATGAAGATTTCTTGGAATACTTTAACTTGCTAAAATTCTTTCATTTATTTCTTTTAAAAAGACAAATATTATATTTATCAATCTCTTTAATGTAACCATTTATATGAATGAAAAGTGGTAAATATTTCTAACTTATGTTGACTTTAGACGTGGAGTATATTTCTTTAATTTTAGAAGAAAAAAGATTTTAAGAATGCATTCCAAAATTTATGAAAGTACAAATATATTATTTAGCTAATCCTTTTTCGGTAGTTTCAATTAATAATCATTTTGTGAATGAGGTGTTATATTATCTAACATATGTAAACAAGATCAGAATTTCTTAGTAATAATATTATTGCTAATAAATTTAAGAAAAAATAAAGAAATATTTTTTATTTTTTTAAATTTATTAGTATTTTACAATTTTTAAATTTATTATTATTTATTAGTATGTGGTTTGATCTATCATGAATTTTTATTAGTGTTCAAACTAAAAATGGAAAAATTTTATAGATTAAAATTCACATTTATAACTAAGTACTATTTATATTTTGGTATTAATAATAATTTTTAGTGGATAGAATTTTGCTTATAATGATGCATATTTAATAATATATATATATATATATTTAATATTATATAATATTATATAATGATGTATATTTAATATTTTACTACTATTTATATAATATATTTAATATTATCAAATCGTTTCAGTTTGATTTATTATACTATAGAAGTAAATCATGTAGCATATTTTATAAGCAACAAAAGGGCTGATCATGTTGCAATTGTATTAAATTATTTTGCATATTGAACTTGATTTTGCAAAATAACTTTCATCAAAAAAGTAATACATATTATTTCTTATGTATTATTTAAGAAATGTTTATGATATTTACTCTAAAGCGTTAAAAATAGTTTCTCCTATTTCAAAATTCAATTATTTCTTTTAATTAAGTATTGTATTTAAGATATTGAAGGTTATGTATTTTAATAAGAGGAAACCTTTAATAGAGATAAACATTTTTAGAGTAAAGCTCATTTTATAAATTTTGAACTAATGCAATGTCAAACTAAACACTATATTCCAATGAGAAATATTCTAACAAATCAACTAAATACCATATCAGTTTCATAAAATCTTCTTTAATATTGAATGAAAATAAATTAAAGTAAGCATTGAAATCCATACGCGTGCTCCAAACTGAATCTGAACTACAACAAGAAACACAGCGTTTGACTAAAATAATGAAAGATCTACATAAAAGAAGTGTTTTGCATCCGATTTTGTTTAAAAACATTTTTATTATTTAAAGCTTCTTGCATCAACTTTGAAATAGACATATTCAAATACTTTTTATCGATTAGAGAGGCATTAAACAATTCCCTTTAAGAAACTATACTGTTACCTAATGTAATGACAACATGCACATAACAAGAAACTTAATTTTTTTTATATTATTGCCAGATACCAAATGCATTACATGCAAAAAAAATGTCTTAGTTGATATTACTGAAACTATTTAAAATGGAATAGATTAGATGCACAAAATACAAAAATGTAGTGGAAAATTCTCATAATTAGAATAAGTTTATCAATATTATCCCATACTATGAATGATACATATCGCATACAATACAATACTGTGGGTGGTAATTGCTGTTTTGAAACAATTTCATTCATTCTTTATATTGTTCAAGTAAGCATTATTACTGACTTTCTATTTTGATAAATGTTATCACTTTGTTGATATTATTTAAAAATGGTCACTTTGGGAGAATAATATTGACCATTAACCGTTAGTTACAGCAGCTTCTCAGAAATTCTTAAGTCAAAGATGTGAATCACTGGGTATTAACTAATTAATATCAATAAAATAATCTTGTCTGGTAATTTGTCTATGAAACTTGTTTTAATTGTTTATTGTTTATAATGTTTATCTTATCCTGTTAATCAAATGATACAGTTCATGGTTTCTTTACCAAATTTTTAATGTCTCTTTAAGTAACTACTGAGGGACCAATTGAATTACCTAGTATTTAGTTTAAGCAATCGTGGATTCTCATTTCAAAGTGGAAATAGTTGTACATTTTTATTCGGCATCTAACTTTAACTGGCAGTTATGACAAAATTAACCGTCAAGTTGAAAAGTGACTATGAATTGACAGACAAACCAAGAAAATCTTAATATATATATATATATATATATATGTAAGAAAATGCTTTGTACAGAAATGATTTTATTGTTTGGTATAAACTAACGGTATTTGCATGTAAGTTTTAAGTTTATTTTTTGTGATTTCAATTAATAAAACCACGCATTTAAAAAAAATGAAAAATTTAATATTTTGATGAAAACTATTGCTTGTATGATTTTGATCAATTTACGAATTAAATATGAATAGTTGAAAAAAATCCGCTTATGTGTAAAAAAATCAACACATTTACATAATTTTTCTGTCATTTGCTAATTGTTTCCATCAAAAATGAATTAAATTCATTTCTCCTCTTTGAAAGGGGCATAAAAAGTTTAAAGTTTTCCCTATATGAATGAAATAACACATTAATTAATTTGCAAGCTTTTTTTAAAGACTAAAGACACATTTATAATTTCTTTTCTTTTTTTGAGCTCTAATTACTTTCTCCAATTCATAAAATCTTTTTTCAAAATTGCCTGTAATGTGTAATTAAAATCATTTGAACGCTGTTGTAAAAAATCAAACTTATGCTCAATTTTTGGAAATATAATTTTTTATAAGTTTTGTTTTATTTTTTAAACATAATAATTTAAAAAGTATTAATTTGATACTTCTGAAACAATTCCATTTTAAAAGAAAAAAAGCACCCTATTATATTCCATTTATTTTATAAAAAAATACACTCTATGTCTTATGGTTTAAGATACATTATTTTTTGGAGTATGATTTATAATTTCCATTTTTTTTATGTATTGAAGAGAAAACGTCCTAAAATTTAGGTTTTAAAATAAATTATATTATAATTTAATTATAAATATATATAATTTTAATTACTTTCGTAAACCTTAAAAATATTTATAATTATAATTAGTTTAAAAATTTGAGGTAAAATAATTTATTAATTTGCATAATTTTTTTTCTATTTTGTCAAATGATTTATGATTAATAGTGTAAGAAAATTGTATTTTGTTTATAATCAGCAGAAATTTGTTTGTTTTATATTAAACTTAGAAAATTAGTGATATTGCATGAAAAAAAAAGGTTTGTATAAATGTGTTTAGTATATATTTATAACAAATATTTTATACATGGTGCAACCTGGTCACGTTAAGTCCACTAAAATAGCTCTGTGATGTTCACAACTTAATTTTTTATTAATCATTTTTTTCTAATGGTGAGCACTTGAGTGATTGAATATTTGCCACAACATGGCTGGAAACTGCTACTCATTTATCGTTACCCGGTGGGCACCTGTGAACTAAATCAGAGAGGCGAGTAGCATTACCCACGTCACACCACCACAAGCCCATTTATAGGCGGGTCACATTTATCCATCACATGAAAAAAGGACAAGAAACACAGATAAAGTACATCCATGCAAGAGCCGGGATTCAAACCCAGGTCATCGCCCTTCATTGTCAGGTACGCTAATGACAAGACTGGACAGGAGGCTGTTTATGTATTAGTGGTAGAAGAACTCTTAAACAGGGTATGATTCAAAGCACAAGGGTAACTGCTTGTGGGATGAAAGGATTTTTTTTTCAGTTTTTTGAAAAATGATTGCATTGGCTTTATTTAGAAAACTGCCTGACTTGACATGTCTACTTGTTGGACTATCTTTATAAAATTAGAGCTGTGGATTCCCCAAACTGTATTTTGTTCGACTTGCAACAAGCAGTATTTTTTAATGGTTAATTCATTGAAGCGTACCTTCTTAGTATGGGGAAATTGTCAAGAAATATTATAGGTATTTTAAACAACAGCGAAAGAAATTTTATAAATTTTCTAAAATAATTTTAGCATTTTTTATTTAACATTATGATATCTTTATTATATTCTGTACATTTGATTGCTTTAAGAGTCCTGTTTTCAACTGAGTATAAATCATTAAACTATATTTTGAAGATTAGTTTAAAATTATTCTTAAAATCATAAAATTAGCTATTTGATGAAAAGCTTTAAAATTATATTTAAATATTCTTTCTTTAAACTTTAGTATGGTCATTTCGATTCTAACATATACTATAAATATTTAAAATTGTGTGCATTGAATGCATTGTATACTTAAGAAAATTGTATTGATGAAAATGTAGACTAATTTTAAGAGATAAATATTTAACCAATGTTTTATGCACAAGTCTTATCATAACCAAACATGAATTTGAATACTTTTAAATACTAAATCATTTTAAATAAATTTTTAATGAGGCAATTAACAATGTAATGAAATATTTTTGTAGCAAAATAAATAGCTTTTAAATACTTCCAGACTGCAACTCCAATCTAGATAATTGCCGAGAGTTCACTTTAATCCGATTTAAACAATAATTGAATAATTATAATTGTAATAGTTTACCTTAAGAACATTATAAAAATTCTAATTTCTTCAACAATCTATGCAAATATTTAAATTTATCATGCAGTTTCTAAAATGTATGTAACGATTTCATTGAAAAATAATTTGAGTGTGTTTTCAAATAAGAAAATCATCTTAAATTGAGAAATTAAAAAGAGCATTTATAATGTTAAAAAAGTTTGCCTATACAAATTCCTTAAAACCAAAGAACACACATGAATACACACACAAATTGAACATACAAATATGTACAAATTATTGATACATTTATTTCATAATTTTTTTATAGTGATTTTATTTAAAATAACTGTATTTATTTGCTATAAAATTAACATATATGTTTACATTCTTGATTTGAATATTTAATATATAAAATAAGATTACATAATATTTAAAAACAAGATAAACATTTCTGTTTATTTAAAATTTTATACAATTATTAAATATGCATTTTTGTTAAATAAATTCATTACGATTTCCTATATTAATTATAATAACTATATTAAATTGAAAATTTATATTTATTGTAGAAATAAAGATCAAAGTACCATAAATAAAAAAATTCAATCATTTTAAAATTTTCTTGTATAGGACGAATGAGAACTTTTATCTAATTCGAATTTTATGACTCAAATTACATACAGTTGTATAAAAACTATATAAGAATAATATAAATATTTTCTAACTCAAGTTTAACGCAGGTAAAACTCAATATTTTAAATTTTTATGAAAAAAATGTTCATTTATTTCTTATATTTTCAAACTTTAATTATTTTTCATAATTAGAACTAAGAATCATATTCATCGACTCTTTTGATGCATGAGGTCACAAGATCACATCCTTATTATCAAATGCCCACACATCCTTCATTAAAAGGAAATAGGCAAATTATGTCTAAAACCTCTTGAAAACTAAAATTTGAGAATCATTTTATTGCATTACCACATTTGATGTGTAATACCCCAGTCTTAGCCGCCCAACCTGTCTACTGGTTAACGTAACTGACTACGGATGGGGAGGACCTGGGTTCGAATCCCGGCTCGGGCATGGATGTACTTTCTCGCTCTCTGTGTTTCTTGTCATTTCCTTAGATGATGGATGAATGTGGCCTGTCCTATAAATGGGTTTGTGGTGGTGTGGCGTGGGCGATGCTATTCGTACCTCCATGACTTGGTTCACAGATGCTCAAAGGGTAACGATAAAATGAGTAGCAGTTTCCGACTTTGTTGCTGCAAATGGGCCAACGTACTTACTTGCCCAAGGGTGCCCGCCATTAGAAATAAAAAAAAATACTACAGTTTTATTGTTTTGAAGTTGAATTGATGTTCACTTTGAATCTACAGGCTTATTTTCCATTCCTCTGTAAACAGAACTTTTAAACAATTGCACCCCTCAAAGAACACTGTCTTTCAAACAAGACATATAATGAGTAGAGCTTAAATTACTAAATACACTGATTTCTCTTCACTGATTATTTTAATGTCATTGTCTTGAAACCAACGACACTCAATTTTTCATGGACAATTAGGCTTGGCACATTTCTTCTGAGACTAGAAACAAAAAAAGCAGCTGTCTGAAAATGAACATCTAGTCTTTTTTCGTAAGGAAAGCTAAATCAAATTCCTTACCATCATTTCTTTTTCGTATAATAGAAATTAAAAAGTGAATTTATTTATCTTTCTTTAATAAGACAAAGACTTTTAGACAAATTTATGCATTTCTGATTAACAAGATGGGGATTTAAAACTTACATATTTAATACTGTTTGACATAATTCGAACTAACTAATTTTTTGACCGAATGAGTTTAAAAATGAGCTTACTTCTCTCATTTTTAACTGATATTAACTAATAAAAGATTTCATACATCTCTTTCTGACTTGATGAAGATGTACGAAATACTGTATTACATATTTTTCAATAGGCTTTTCTTGATATGATGGAACTCTTTTTGGTTTGCTGAATACTTTATATGAACATGACACTGACAATTTCATCTAATTTTCATTAAGTCTACGATTACACATGAATTCACTTTTTGATCTCTCATAAATAGGACGAGTATTTTAATTAACTTTGGCATTTTTCCTTAACATAATATCTCACAAACGAATTTACTAGTTCATTTTTGATATAAAAATTTTAAATAGTTTCTTATAATTTCAACAACCTACAAAATTGTACAAAAATCATCTGGTTTACAGAAAGTTTAGTTGGAAGAATTACGTTTTTTATTTGCAGAGATCATTTTGTGTTTGGAAAATAAGTTTTCACTGCCAAAAAGATTTATTCCTATTAATTTGTAAATTTGTATGTGTTTTCTGGTATATTATTTTTCTATTATGGACTTCTGATTGTTAAACATGATATAATATTTAATCACATATTTTGTATCTTTACCAGCATATTTTGTGATCCTTTTATAAACATTTTTGCACTGATTTACAAAAAATTATAGAAGTAAAGTTTAAGTATTAATTACTGATGGGAATGTAATCACATCAAAATGCATTGCAATAAACTAATTAGCAATAGCTTTTTGTTATAAGTATATTACATTTAGTATATTTATTATTTATATTTTGCATTTTTATATTTATTATTTTTAAATTCATTTTAATATTTATTATTTACAATTTACATGATTTCCCAACAGTGCATTTTAACATGCTTGTTTTTTAAGTTTAAACTGATCTGATCATACTTAAAAAGGGATTTTTTTATACAAATGAAACAAAAAGTCTTTAAAATTATTGGACAAATGTCGGTTTTATAATTATCTATAAAAACATTGATGCACAATTGAAATGAATGTTGATCAAATGGTATAATACATTTTGGATGTAAACTGTGAAGAAAGCAGAGAGAAAGTTTGTTGACTAATATATGATGCAGGAGTAACGTAATGTAGCAGAAAAGGTAAACAAACGACAAAAAATAAAATGATAATATTAATCCATAAAAAATGTAAGTTTATTAAACAATAAAAAATGTAGTTTTTTGGATAAAAATGCTTTTCTGTTATTTTCCTGTGACCGGAAAATGTGTAGCACATCGAAAATGATCAAGAAGATCAACAATCACTTCATAAAGATTAACATTAAGTGGCTAATATATTCTCCACCTAGGGAAGATTACCAATTACATAATTGTTGTTGCAGGTCATAAGAGACTAATAATTTTTCTAATATATCTTTAATATGTTAGATTGGGTACATGTATGAAAAATATTCTAGACGATCACATAGAAAAATTTATTCTCCACAAAAAAATAAAGTTTCCACATATTGCTAATGAAATGACTTGACATAAGAAGTAGTTCCTTCATTTGATCCCCAAATGCTGCTGAGTAAAGAATTATTTTAGTTATGAAGGTGTCCTCTTAGTATCTCTTTTATCTTAGTTGATGACCCAAAGTACTACATTCTAAATAATAATACATTTGGTATGTTTATAGATAAAAATACTGGCACAAACTCTTAAACCTATTCCAAAAAATCAGAATTCCTTGCATAAATCCAAAATTAATCCTAATACAGGTTCTCTGAATAAGAGTCCAATTAGATATAACAATTGTAGATTGTCTACTGGTTTTGCAATGAGTGAGGTTTCCCCATAAAGAGCATTATACTTCACTCCTCTCATATTAATGTGAATTACAGGACTTTGGTTATCTATCAAGGAATCATAAGCTATATGTCTACGATCGTAATTTGAACCCATGTTTCCAGTATACCATCCAAGAAATTGTTCGAATAAAGCACTAGCTTTAACCACAAATCCTTCGTTTTTGTTATTTCAAATATATGAGCCCAGGCCAGATAATTGTTAAGCATTTTAATATTCTAAAAAGCAATTTCCGTAGTGTAGATTATTAAAAAGATATAGCAAGTAATTTTGCTTTCCATACATAAAGCCTTCGGATTCACAGACAAATATTATTGGCATATTTCTATCTTCGGAAATTAATGTTTTCAACTTCAGGAATTTCAGTTTTGTTTTAAAAAATCGTCATAGGCTTGTTTCTCACTGAATTTATAGTACTTAATAACCGTTTTATAATCTGTATATGCAATATAGTAAATCAAAATTTTATGAAATTATTATTTAAAAATTTCATTTAAAATAAGTATAAATGCTCCAATGAGATTTAGAAAAATATAAACTCTTACTCATCAAACAAACTAAAAAAAAGTTATTTTTCTCACTTTAATACATGTCTTTAATTTTAGTATATATATATATATATAGGTTATACTCCTATAGTTTATTTCAATGCTCTCATATTCAGAAGGTAATGGTTACATTAATCTCAAACATCAGGAAAACATGTGTAGTTTCCCAATTGGAAAAAATAAACTGTTTTTTTTTTTTAATTTATTTATTTATTTAAAATAGTCTCAGTTTATTATCACGATAATAGTAACATGAACTACTACTCGGATAATTCTTAGTTTTCTCTTTTCATTAAAATAAAACATACGCTTTTATTGAACATAAAATGAAAAAAAGAGACATTTTGAAATGTATTTAAATGTAGTAAAGGAAATTGAATATAAATTAAAATGACTTATGTCTCTATGCATTTGATTTCAGTGAAAGCAGTCTAGCAAAAGATTTAAATTGTCTAAATACTAAAATAAGAAAACATACGAAAGAAATACTTGTCATTAGAAATAGGTGGCATGATTTAACTGTGATCGCCTGGAAACAGTTAACCTAGTTTCGCAATCCAATTCTTTAAAAACCCATCGAGGAAATTGTGCAATAAATCTTTGTTTCGATATTTTAAGCTGGCAATAACTCATTTTCAGTACCCACGACTACAATTTATTATGTGTTAAGCTATGTCATCAATTATTTGTCGTTGATTATGATTTTTTGTTAGATTTACTGCTAATATTTACATTTTTTAAAAAATAATTAGAACAAAAATGAGAAATAATTTCTTTTAGAACATTTAAGATTATTAAAATTAAGTACCCTTATTTTGAACTTCCTTTTGCAGGATACCTTAATTTTTGTTCAAAATTATTAAGGAAAAAATCAAAGTATCCTGTAACATTAATTATGTTTTAAATAAGTATTACAATATATTGTGACGAGTAAAATTATTTAGAAATTACTTCAGCCAAACAAACAATATATGATATATATAAACAAACAATATGAAGATACCAATACACGAATATAGGAAATGATTAATCCAGATGAAAAATATTCTCAAAGTAGCTGAATTTGTAATATAGTTCTTCTATTTTAAACTTCTAGAAGAAAAACATTATATTCTTTATTTGGTACTATAAAAATGGTGAACATTTTTACACGTTTCAATATATTATATAGCATGGTTTATTATAACAAGAATTTAAGATGTTTTTTTAATTACAACTTTGTACCACTTCAAAGTATAAGTAACAGAATCCTACTATTATAATTACTTTTAGTCTTTCAAATTAAGAAAAAAAAGTTAAATAAAAAATCAACTATGTATTCTTTACAAGTAGAGTATTTTAAAAATAATTTATGAATATTTTGAGCAAATTGTCATGATTTATTTACAAGAAAAACTGAATGTGAAGGCAGTCTTGGATGCAATAAAATTTATATAACATTGTTTCACATATTTATAAAAATATTCGGTATATTTGCTTTCTGACACATCATAACTGAGAAATATTTTATGAAAGTATATGTCATTTTAAATTTGAATTTTTATTTTCATTATTCATTTTTAAAAGTATAGATAAAAGGTTTAGTAAGCCTAGAATAAGAGCACCCATAATAAAACTGTAGTTTGAAATCTCTAAAGTTGACATTTAACTACGAGAACTGTCACACAATAAGACTATGGGCCTTGAATTTAAAATTGAAATGATGGAAGGAAAAATAAGATACAAAACAATTTGTTCTGAGTAAGGGAATTTTTAGCTAATTGATGAATTCACAACTAAAGATATGAGGTGAATTTATTTATGGTTTATAAAATATAACTGTTTTTTAATTATTTAGCACTTAGTACATTTCTAGAAAACAATACATTTATTATTTTCATATAGATTAAACTTGACTAAAAGTTCAAAGAAAATAGATATTTTTCACCATTTGCAGGTGTTTATTTCGAGATTATATAATTTATTAATAAATGAACAGTAAACAGTCTCATGATGAGAATCATTTCTGGGTATGTATTATATATTTATAGATAAATTTTAATAATTTCAAATCTACAAGATCAAGGAGTATATTTTACCATTATCTCATGATAAAACCACTTTAGAAAAGCATCATTTTAATGATCAAAATTATTTTACTCTTTCTGCATACGATATTTTACAATTGCTGAGGGGGAGGGGTGTATTAGAACATTTCAGATTTCTTTCTTCACGATAACTGTACTCGTTCCAGTATCCATAAATACGTATTTTTCAAAGTAAGCTACTAAAAATATTTCAAATAAATTTTAACTGATTTCAAGTGTATCGATTTGCTTTACAGAATTATAATGCAAACGGTTATCAAATTAAACATATTAGCAAGAAAACAATTTTGGATCATTTTGCAAAAGAATAAAATGATTAAGGAAAACTAAAGCTGATAAGACTGTGCCATTTGTGCTTAACAGGTACTATAAATTATAAAATATAAATGAACAAAATTGATTGAAGGAATCACATCATTCATATAAAACATAATCATATAATTTGTAAAATTAAAGTGCATAGTTCAGTTTCTTGCACGTGAATAATAGTTTCTTAAATCCAAAATTTCTTTTATCCTTTAGAGTTTTTTTTTACTTTTAACCTCATTGATTATTCTTCTAACCTAAATCAGTTTTGAAGCCTTAAGACAATTTTTTCCCCATGAGCCTTGAGGTTGAAATTTAATAAAATCCCTTCAGGAAGCATGTTTAAGTATATAGGCGCAGATCAGATTAGTAAGAAAACCAAATACTTGTTGTTTGATTCCATCAGGCTTAGGATAAGAAAGAAGTGAAGAACCAAATACTTTTATGAACAGAAAATAATCATTGGATATCTTTTAATAATTAAATAGAATGTGTAAAATAATCATTTCAAAATGTTTACATAGATAAAATTGATTTCAAAAGTTTAGTTAACAGCATGAAAATCAATTTAACTTTCTTCTATTATTTTTTATAAAATATCTGAATTAAAATAATTCTAGAAAAAAAATTATCCTATTAGGGAGTTTATTTTTCATTTTAATTCTATGTTAATGATGAATTATATAATGTAATTAATATTCCTGTCTTATATCTGTTTGAACAACATAATTAATATAACCATCTCATAACAGTTGTAGAAGCGAAGAAGCACTTAACATACATAAAATGTGTAATTAAGATTTCTACCTTATTCTGCAAATAAATTGAACTTCCATATTTGCATGATACTAGACAGGGTACATCGAATGGATAATGATTATTAGTGTTTTCCATGTTAGAATAAATACTCCGTCTTTTAACTTCATTAACTTTATTCCTAGATGTAGTGTTACAGACAGTTACAGTTGTAGTCAACATGGTTTTAGTGGAAAAAAAATCATTGTTTTAATATAAATGAGTTATTTAAAATTACAATAGAAATAATTAATGAGAGAATTATACGTAGTTTAATCTTTCCAGAAAACTGTGATTTATAAATATACTTCTTAAACACATTTTAAATTTTAAAAATTTTATTGTGATTTTAAAGCCTATAATTATACATTAAAAATAACATATAAATTTAAAGTTTATTTTTTTGTAGATTTTTGCTGTTAGTAATTAATTTTTAAAAAACAGTGGCTGTGGACCAAACTTATTCTATGATATTAATATAGATTTCTCCTTTTAATTAATTTTTTTCAAAAACTTTGTATAAAAACTAAGATAATGACATAAAATTTCCTATAGTTATGTTAATTTAATTTAAAATAATTTACTTTATATAATATTAATAATTCCCCGTGATTTCAGAATGAAACATTGTGACATTGACTTGTATAAAAAATAAAATTTTTAACACGAAACGTTTCAACCAATGCAAAGTTTATAGACACTTAATGAATGAATTCTACTGGGATTTTTTTAAAAGGTAGGAACCTTATTTTTAACAAACTTCAGTTATATCCCCAGATTAACAGATTGTCGGATTAACAGATGTCCAGAAAACATTTGCTTCGAACAAAGTAAGAGACTTTAATTAATATAAGATTCTAACTGATTACTTAACTATTAACTTCGAACTTTCAGCATACTGTTAAGTATTAACCAAATAGTAAGTATTTACTTACTACTTACTAATAACCTATCTAAATTATTTCGGTACTTTTAACATCAAATATTCAGCAATCAATTTTTGAGAACATAAATTTTACAGTTTGTTGTAATTATTTTTGTTTACTAACTTTATAATTTCGTTTTCTTCTAATTTAAAATCTTAGTAAGCCAAATACTTTAATGTATTTTCAGAGTAACTTTTAATAAACTTACTTTAAGAATATTTTTTAAATAAAAGAAAACATTCAGATTTTATCTGCAGAATACTTTAGATGTTTTCATTATGGAAATTTTTCTGAGCTTAAATTACATGTTACTTGATTAATATATTTTGTGACAGTAATATTCTTAATGGGTTGTGTTCTGTGTACAATTTAACTTTGTGTGATATATTTAAGCTGGTGTGGCTTTCCTGTACATTTTTTTCAATCTTTTGAGCAATTCTTCTATAGTGTGTTGCTTACAGCGAGGAGTTTATTTTTCATAAAGTATGATTTAGGAATTAATGTTTAATTTAGCATTATGTTGAGATTCAGATTTATATTTCAATAACTCATGCAAAAGTTTATGCTTAAAATATAGCAATAATCAATTTTATGGAATTAAGAACGTTCGAAATTATTTCATACCACGTTGTGGACAATAGAACAACCTATAACTTTCGGGTTTTCTGCGTAAATTACCTTCCAGAAGGACTTTTCATAAATAATGGGTCATATAGTTCGTTAAAATGGAGGAAACCCATAAAATAATAAAGTTCATTTTTGGTAGGTATGTAGGCCAAAGGTTGAAGAACGAAGACACCCTTCTCACTTTGCTTAACAGTGGATTGCATCAAATTCGGGACCATATGCTCCAAAGAGTGAAACCCTCTCACTAGGCCGCGATTATCAAGTTTTGTAAATGTTGTTCTGTAAGACCTTTTTCCAAACTTTGACTTATTTAATCAGGAATTACAGCTTAGATTCCTTTTCATTACAGTTATTGTTAATTTTAAAACTAGTTTGAATTGTAGAAGTGAATGCTAGCATTTTATTTATCCAGCCGATTTATCATCTTCATTGGTACTAGAAAATTTGGGGTGATATATCAGAATCATGTCTAAAGTAAAATGAACAAATGCACTCAATTTCATAGAAATTTTTGATATTTTATAGGACTCTACTCTGAAACAATGAAACATTTAAAAAAATCTCGGTAGTCTCTTTTCTCGTATGGCTAGCCAAATCATGAATTTACTAATTTTACAATTTCGTATGAACTAATAAACTGAGATAGTAAATTGTGCTCAAGATAATAATATTTTTCAACATGAACTAATAATAAATTTTAAGTAAGAGTTTATTAAAGTTAAAATTTTAAAAAGGAATCATTTGGGCTAAAAATGAATGTCGATATATTTAACGCAATTTTGATTCATAATTCAAGTAATATAGTCAGCGATATATAATGTTCTACAAATCACAAATCAACATTTTTACATGCAGATATTCTTTTCGTAAGATTTCACTCTTCTTGATGATTTTCGAAACAACAGTTTCCATTCAATGCCAAGAAAAGAGCTTCTTTATTTATTATGTAATAGCACAGGAAAGCATACCTAAACGTGCTTTACCCAGATGGTGAAAAATACCCATTCTAAAATATATTTGCAAAAAACAAGCAAATTTTTTAGAGTAAATTGTGAATAGATTTATAAATAAATACACTTATGTAAAATATGAATTTCACTTAATAACAGTCAATAAAATAACTTATTATGAAAATGATCGAAAGTCCATAGTAAGCTTTGGATAATTTATTTAATAAAAATCAATATATATATATATATATATATATATATATATAATATAGAAACATTATTAACTTGATAAACATACTTAATTGCTTAATCACCCAAAATGCTATTCTTTGAGCGAAACTTGTAAATTATATGTGAATCGAACGGTTCGAGCAGAACAGCATCATTCAATATCTTCTGATACCATTCGATGCCGATTGCTGTTAATTGGCAAGACCTCTAGGCAATAATTATTTCGATTATCTTTGACTTACAAGCTGCAAGTGTTTGCGTTGCTAATGGTGCAATGAATGACATACATGACCCATTGAATGGAACGAAATTGTCAGTTATTACGATTTTCGCTTCTACGACAATATGTAATGATCTGATAGTACACCGAACTGTAAGTACTACATATCTTAGTTGTTGAAGCTCTTGGTTCTCACATAGTTTTTCATCACTCATATTCTAATAGGATAATACAAGGTTAGTCGTGGCTTGCATTATTCAAGAACTATGTGGTAAAATGTTTTTTGGCCTGCTTGTTCATCCGATCTAACTCCAATCAAAGACTCGCAGTTCATGCTTACAAAACAACTGGCCTCCAAAATAAACTACTCACAGGTACACTAGTTCAGTTTTTTACAACATTTAGAAGCAACATGGATTTATATACTTCAAGAATAGATCAGCAGCATTTTTGATCCTATGTCTAGGCGTGGGGTAACGCCTATAGTCAACAACAATGATTATATTATAAATAAATTTTATCATCTTTTGCCCCCTACAACAGTCTGTAATTGTAATCATTTGAACTTTGAACTGTGTGTTATTTGACAGATAAAATTTGGTTGTGATATCTCTGATCTTTCTTTTGATTGCATTTCCGGTGTTCAGAAGACTTTTATTAAGCCCTCGCTTATTTTTAATGTACTTGAAAAAGTTATTTCATACGTGTACAATATGTATTTTTTTATTCAATAATTTGAATTAAATTAACTTTGACAAAAGAAAAAGCTTATTAATTGTGAAACTAAGTAATATTAAAAAAGGCTCATATGTGAATATATGGAAAAAAGGATATGAAAATATCACATTCTGGGCATCTATTTTGTTTATGTATAAATATGTAAACTAGAAATTAGTAAAGAAAAATATTGATTTAATTTTAATAATTCCTTCAATAATTTTTCATTGTACCAAATACAATGTGATCATAGACTTATATTAAATTTAATTTAAAAAATACATTGTTTTACATTTTGACATTATATTTATTTTACATTTTGACATTAATATATATATTTATTAAAAATTAATTTTTTTTTGTATTTATATATCAGAATTATATTTAGAATTTAACGGATCTTTGTAGGAAATTTACTATATAATCAAGTGTTATATTAAAGTATTATTATAATTATATCAAGTTTTTAAAGCATAAAATTTTAATTTCTAATTTTTTCCATGAAATGATTCAAATTAAGCACATTAACAAAGTGGCAATTTACATTGTCCCGCCAATTCTTCACAAAAGCTAATTATCTCGTACTACTAAGCACTTGGCTAAAGAGTTGTACTGGTTTATAATAATGAATAGCAATTGATTACTATCATAAAGACAAAATTACTGTTTGACTAAAAATAATTTTAAAAAAATTTATTTTTTTAGTCATTTTTATTGCATGACATACATTTTTACGAAATAAATTATTATATAAAATTGTGTTAAAATTACATGTAGTTATTTATGAAACTATTGTTTATAGGAATCAAAGTAAAAAAGTTGTTGCTCATCTGATACGTACTGTACTTTTTCTATATATATTAATTAATGCCTTCATTTTCATTTTTTGTTTAATTTAAACTAGACTTTATAAGATAATAATGATCATGATGCACAGATTTTATGTTTCAAAATCAAATTTATCATCATTTGTAAAATAAGAAACAAGATCATGAATAAGTTTATCCGTTCAAATTAATTTTTCTTCAAACATTCCTCATACTTAAAATGTTTAATCCTTGTTAAATAAAGAATTAATGCCTCGATGAACTCCTAGCTTTAAGAAAACTTTAAGAAGAATTTGAGAATTAGTTTGGCGACATGTCATTCAAGAAGGTAAAATGGTACTGGTTTTTCCAATAATCAGTTTCAGAAGTTTATTCTTTGAAGATAAGAAATCGAAACAGAAGGAAAGAGATTTAAGTCATTAAAATTGTTTGCAATTAAATTAAATCTGCATGCATCCCATTCTCATAGTATGAAACAATATTATTTATTTATAAATTCTTATAGTGAAATTATCTTAAATGTTTTAAGATTCTAAAATCAAAATGAAAGTTAATAGAAGTTAAGGTATTAAATATTTTATTCAAATAATAAAAACTTTTGCTTGAAAAGAAACAATATCATTTAAATTCTATTGTTTTTATTTAATTAATTATATATGGTTATAACAATTAATTAGATAAGAATGGGGATTTCCCTAAAATTGCAATTAATATTTTATCAAGCAAATTATTACTTTAGGGAATAAACTTGTAGATACATAATTAAAATATTATATATATATATATTATTTTCAAATTTTCGATGAATACATTACTTCTATTGTCATAAATGCGTTTATATCTCTGTTTTAAGCAGTTTTATTAATAAAAGTAATTTAACCAATCTTTTAAAATCCCTTGTGTGAATAAATTATTTAAATTATGCTATTTGTTTGATACAAAATTCCATTGTTGAATAATTTGTAATTGCATCTATGCCAATTAAATAATTTTAACGTATTTAGTTTGTTATAGTATTAATTATATATTTTTGACATTGAAATTAAATGTATCCCTTTCTTCCAATGAAATACAACAAGAAATCTTCTGAAATAAAAGATTTTTACACTTTCTTTTACTCATCCCTTAATAAAAAATTTTATTCATGGTCCGTATATTTTCTGCATCGGGATTTCATTTTATATAGATGGTTTAAATTCAAACAGACCAACATTATTAGATGAAGAAAAAATTTTCTCTGAAATATAAGAAATAAAACATTTTGAATTTACTTGACAAATGCTTTCATACTTTCTTTCATTTTAGACATTATATTTTAACCTTTTCTGAAGGCATGGTGCATTTATTTTCCATATGTTAAAGGATATTAAGAATGTATGACATTTTATCGTCTTATTTGTGTTCAGAAATTGAACTTATTTTTATTGAGTAAAGTATCATATGTTCAAATTTTTCATTTTGATATGATTCATTGATAATGTATTACGAATTTAAGCATTATCAGCTCGTATTGGAGGTAAATGTTTCAAGAAATGATTTCCTATGTCAATATTTCATTGTATTGTAATTTTTGTAAGAAACTCGTCGGTATTTATATGTTTAAAATTCACATTTTTGGCAATACAGTGTTCTTAGTTATGTAGTGAATATTTATGGTTTCAAATTATTTTATTATGATTTATAAAATAATTCTGAAGTATTTGGGAGTTAATAAAAATACCAAACTAATTATTATTAAAAAATAGTTTAATTATAGCTCATATAAAGAGATGTAGATTCTAATTTTAATCAGAATTTAAGTAAAAGTTTTTAATTCATATTATAAAAATAGTGTTTTTCAAAGATTTTCTATGAAGTACTGCTTCATGAATGAATTTATACCAAAAGAGAATTTTTTTTTCTTTCTTGTATCTTAATTTGTTATTGTAGAGCTATTCTTTGTAACATTGTTGAATATTCAACTAATAAAATTCTTTTATACACATAGTATGAGTATTCTTAATATGAGTTTCTTAAATGTATAAAACTGTTCAAGAATACAAAAACTTTAGGAATAAGTTATACAGGATAAAAATGATCACTATTTTTTGACTGCGTTTGTGTGAATTATGTTTAACTAAAACTTTATTGATATCTAAAATGCATTTAAATTTCTATCGGTAATATCCATACTTTATGTATTACGCTAGTATTTATTTCTCAATATCGCTTTAGTGTTAATAACTAAATTCATAAGCCAAATCAATTTTGCTATGATTTATACAATAAATAAGACGGCAAAAATTGACTCTCATTAAATGTATTTATCACATAGCTTTAGACATTTATATTTGATAAAAAGGAAAATATTTAAAAAAAACATGCAATTTATATATTTATAAAAACAATTATTGTTGAAGAAAACATTCCGATATTTTAGAACAAAAAATTTAGAAAGACAAATAAGCAAATCATTGAGAATATTTTTGCATGTAAAATATTTGCATGAATGTAAGAGGATACATGTAAATTGTCTTTCCATTTATTAAAGAAAATTATTCATGGTAATTTTTTATTCTTTTAATATTGATCTAAGCATGTACTTCTTTAATTACTGCATCAAAAACTGATCCATCTCAATACAAAACAAATGTTTCATTATTTTGTTGCAAGTTATTTTTAACATTCTTGAAAAACATTTATTTTTATCACTAAATGTATAAGTGGTTAATTTACCTGAAGTTTACGTTCACATTTTATTTTAGTTTCTTTTTGTATTTTCGGTTGTATTACATTAGTACAGGTGAAAAAAAGTTTGTTTAGCAAGCAAAATATTTCTATGAATAATAATTTAAAAATAAAGAATATTTTAATTAGTTTCTGTAATTTATTTTTTTATTTAATAGCTTATAGCCAACATTTTTTTTATCCAAGAACTATTTCTCTGTCATTCTTAATTTCAATTCAGTGTTCTACAGATAATAATCAATTTATGTATTATGTATTAATCAATCCCAATTGTTTGTGCAGTTAAACTTTTTGTAGGAAATTTAAAGTTTTAAATAAAAAATATGTATCACAATTGAAGAATATTAAATAGCATTCAAATATGTTAACTAAAACTTGAAATTTATAAATTTCTTAAAAAATAGAATTATAATATGCTATTCTTCAGAATATAAAGGGAAATCGATTTTTAAACTGATTTTATTCAGAATAGTGTTCTCCATACTATATATTTTTAAAATGATACAGTCCTTAATTAGATTGTTTTATATTAATTCATAGTTTAAACACAAAGTTATAAAAAATAAGTAAATATAAATTTGAATGCATAATTGAGAGATATTTTGATCCCACTGAGAGATCTATTCATACTACATTGGCATTGAAAATGAGATTTATTCTAAAAATTCTCAAAAAAAAATATTTTATAATTTTGGGATGAACAAACTAAATGCAGCTTAATACATAGATTTAAATTCAATTAATACAAAGTAACTCAAATTTAACAAATCAGATTAAATAATTGTTATATGTTTCTAACCCAATAATGTTATTTTTTTACCCAGCCTTATCATTTCCTTGCCTTCAATTTGCCATAAAATCAAATAGGAAGCAGAAATAAACTACAATTACATGAAATACATAAGCATCAAAAAACAAACATTTGGATAGTTTTATTTTATAGCGTCTGGCAATAAATATAAGGAATCTAATGATTATCATCGATGTTCTTTGGGAATTATCCACTTAGCTACCCTGCAATCATTTCCGCCATCTGCCTCCCTGTAGTTGCAACATTTATAAATAGTGTTATACAAAATGACTTTTCATGTTACCTTAATATTATGGAGATTTAAAAATATTTTTATAACTAAACTAGTATTTTAAGATTGCAAAAAGATTAAATAGCAGGAACAGAAATGAATAAATCATTTCATTCATAAAAAGGAATATTTTCGTTTAAAAAATAGCATTTGAGAAAATGATATTTCTTATGAATTAAAAGAGTCATCGAAAATTTCACTTTAATTTAATTTAAGATCCGGAAACAAAGTTTGAATGAAAAGAAATTTAAAAACAAAAATGACCAAGCAAAATTTATATTTCTCTGCATTTATGATAATGATTTCTTCAGTTTTTAGCAAAAATGATTCTCAATATCATAATATTTTAATTAATTACAATAGAATAATATACATGAGCCATTTGTTGCAAATAGGGAAGGGATATATAAATTTAAAAAAAATAATCAAAACAATTTAATTTAATGGAAGGTGATATGATTGAAAAAATGAAAAATGAAACAATATGAAAATATTTCTAACTTGTTTTAGTTCTATTATGAGATCATTTTTCTTTATTCTAAATACCATGTTCATAATAATTATGACAGAAAACATTGTAAAAATATTGTAATCAATACAGTTTTAGACATTTTTGATAAGAAATAAAGAATTTAAAATTTTTTATATTTAAATGTTTGTTCTTAATTTCTCACTTAAAATTCATCTGTAGAAGTTGTGAAATTAGTATCACGTGCAAAACTCTAAAAATGTTCAATATGTTCAATTGGTGACAATGAGGTGTTATATTTTAAGCATTCAAAACTCTTCATAATTAGGAAAACAAATAAAATATTTAACATTACTTCATAACTAAGAAAACAAAAAAACTATTTATACATACACTGAAATAAGTGGTGCTATATGAATTGTCACGGAGTCAGGTTCTGAATATTTTCTTAGAAAACAGAATTTAATATTGTTTATTACATTACATGCTTATATTCAATAATATAAATATTAAGAGGCAAGTTATGATTCGAATGTTCTTTAAAGCATTGCATACTTTTCTATCCTTTAAGTGAGAAATTTGATACCAAACACTTAAATTTAAAAAATATTAAACTTCTAATTTAATGCTGCAATGTTAAATAGTTTATTTTTTTTCCTAATTATGAAGTAACACAATCATAACATTTTGTTTTAATCAGACAGTAATTTAATAAAATAATTTTTAATATATTGTATCAAATATAATATTAATTTTCATGAGTAAAAGGCTTTAATAAGTGAAAATTCCTATATTTAGCTAATTAACTGTTATATAAAAAAGTTGTACAGTAAATAAAATCCCTTTGATTTACTTCGACGTTTCTTAGTTTATACAAATTTAAAGATTTCTTTATAAAGATTAATTAAAGATAAATTTAAAGATTCTTAAAAAATTTTAATAGTTTTAACATATTTTTATCAGCCTAGGAAAAACCTGGATTATCTCTATAAATACATATAGCTTCTTATTTCAATAAACAATTTATTTTTCTTTAGTACAGTTTTCAATACTATAGTACGTGAATAAATAATCTGAATTGCATTCATTAAAAATGAAAAATATCCTCTTCTGATTAAACAACAAGATTCTGAAAATATTTCATGCGAAGACAAATCAAAGACAATAAAACGGAAAACATGATTACTTTACTTTATTGATTTAAAATAATTTTGAGGGATAAATGTCTGCTTTTTATTTCCATAAAAATATTTCTTAAAGAACAAGCTACAGGTTGATAATATTAAAACACAAAATGAAACTAACAATTTTCTTTAGAACGTTCATTCTAATGACGATAAAATTTCCCTTATCATAGTTTGATAACAATAAAGGCTTATTCATGAATAACAAAGAACAAAATAATATAACGATATTAAATTAAGATAATAATTAATTTTTGGTATTCTAAGTAATAAATTCGATTCTAAGTAATTTCTTTCTCTAAAAACTAACATTTTTATTGATTATTTCTGTAATATTTTGAAAGATTGAGTTTGCAATGTATAAATCTGTTTTTATAGAGTATAGCTTTTAATAAAGTTGAAGATTAATAATGCATTTTGTGAAATTTCAAAACCATATATTTTTTTTCCATTCGATTCCTCTTTCTTTGAAATTCAGTATAACTATCAAGACATCAATGACTGTGATAAACACTTCCAATGTGATTTAATATTTGTATCTTCAGAATGATGTAAGTTCGTGAAATAAAATGTATACTCCATGTAAATTGTAGTTATCTTAAATGATGTTGATATTCCCTCAGACAAAATTAGTTTACTGGAAAAATTTATAGTTTGAGAAAATTTCTCAAAATATTTTGTGTCCATAATAAATGTTGTAATTATACATTTCTTTCTTATATTCTTAGATATGCACAGTGTAAATTTTTAAGATAAATCTGATTTTATATTGAAATGTGCTATTTCTGACACTTACAGATTACAGTTATTCTAAATATTCTTCAATGAATATATGAAAGATTAACTTTTAGATGAATATAGGTTAAATTTAAAAATTAATATATTTTTATTATTGCAAATTATTTCATTAGGATGTATTAAGTTCTAAAAAAATTATTAGGGAGTAAAATTTGTAGAAAGATATCAAATAAAGTTGAAGTTGCATTCAATAATTTTTTTTTAATGTTTTATGATTTTTTTCCTAATTTTGTGAAAATACTCATATATATTAAAATTTTATTGCTTAAACAAATATATATACCTACCGCATTCATATATTTTTCAAAATAAATGCATATTTTTTATCTACAACATAGGCATATTAAAGTTAAATGCTAGATAGTAAATTGACGATTTATTTTATTAAGTTTGTTTTTAAGAGCGAAGATACACTTCAGACATTTATAACTATCATAAACAAAGTTTTTATAAATAACATTAACTAATTCCAAACTTTTAAGTTAGGTATCAACAACTCTTACAACGAGACATTTAACAGATCAGAGAAGACATAAATAACAATATTTTCCAATTCAGAGGCTTTAAAACTTAAACAAGTCTCCTACACTTCATGATGGGCCAAATTATATAAGAAAAAATTATAATTATTAAGAAAGTTTTGGGATGTACATAACGTCTATAAAGTAAACATGACAGAAAACATTTTTACAGGCAGTTATTATTTAAAGACTATAAATAAGAAATGTTTAAGAACATTAAAAAAATATAGTTTCAATATTTTGAATATGCAATTTTTATTAATACGAAACAAATAAATACTTTTAAGACTTCTTGAGATGGTTTGAGAAAGGAAACTTAATAGCTACTATATATTTGACTTTGGTAACATATAATATGAGGACAAAATAAAGAAACTTTAAGTAGATTTACCGTATTTTTCGCCGTATAAGACGCACCGGCATATAAGACACACCCAATTTTAAAGGAGGCAAATCTAGAAAAAAAAAAAAAAGATTATGAACCAAATTCTGTAGTAAAATATTTAACGTGCACGATGACTCCCCGTGGAATTGTATCTTTTGGGAATGTTTTCCTTTTAAAGATCAACATTTGCAGCAGTTTGGTACCATCTGCACAGCAGGACAGCACAACCGAGTAGTGGGTTTTCTCATGCCCTGAGATTTTTACGGTTATGCTTTTGGCTCCTTTGTTATCTACGGTTCTGTTAGATGACACATCAAACGTTAACGGGACTTCATCCATGTTCCCAATCTGGCTCATTTCAAAGTTATTCTTCTTCCTCGCATCAATGACAAACTTATGAAAAGACAGAATCTTTGATTCGTATTCCTTGCCATGGTGGGCTTTTGTATTTGCCGTATAAGACGCAGGCATTTCCCCCCCCCCCCGATTTTTGGGGAGAAAAAGTGCGTCTTATACGGCGAAAAATACGGTAATTTAATCTAATGTTATATCAAACTTCATATTTCAAACGAATTTGCAAAAATAAACAATTGGTTTTCACAATATTTTGTATAATTATATTTAAATTTTGAAAAAGTATATTCACAAACTAACAATATAGCATGTTAATCAGTTTTATTTATTAATTTCAAATTTTAATGTAATTTATTAACATTTTAAGAAGATTTGTGCAAATATTATGTACCTATTTCAAAATGTTCAAAATGCAAATATTATGTACCTATTTCATTATATTTACTATTATATATATAATTCGTAAACTACATGAGCTGAAGCTAATTAAAATCCTAATAAGTTTCATTTCTTTTCAAGTAATTATCTATAATATCAGATCAAAAGGCTAAAGGTTTGGATTTCGCCAGATTAAAAGTTTTGGGTACTTTTTTAAAATTAATCACCAACCATAAATAAAAAAACAAATTTATATTAAAATGATTTGAATTTGTGAGAATATACATATATCACAACTAATCAATAGAAATTACTTTTAAGTGTTTCATGTTATGTATTTTTACGTGATTAATTAATTGCTTTTAAAATTAATAATAAAATTAAAACATGTGTTTATTAACATATTGTTAAAAAGATTTTAAAAACATTAGTTTCATTATACTTTAACTATAATAATATTTAGTAACTTAAACTTTGAAAGCAATAAATTAAATAAAGTTTTAACTTGAAACAAGATAAATGGATAAATACCAAGTATTGCTAAAGCAATTAGAAATGTAAAATGACATAATGAATAATAGTTAAGGAATTCTATTCTTAATAGTTAATTATGGTTTCTAAATTTATCTCTTTGGACTCAACACCAGCCTTGATTAATAATACAATTTCACAAACAGGTTAGAAATATAAGTCAGGCAGTGTATTCATAATCTTTCAAGTGCTCATTTTAATGTGGGTTACTCCCTTAAAATTTATGCTTCTGAAAACATAATTATATGAAAGAGATAGAGTTTTTAAAACATTCCTAATGTGAACTAAAAAGAAAAGAATCTAATATCTCTGGGAATGTAATGAGACTTTAATAACACAATTAAACCCATTAGTTAGGATAGCATTTTTGCAGATTAAATGATATTTATTTTTAAAATAAAAACCCATCCAATTTATTATATGGAGTATGCTGGCAGAATATAACATAATATAAGAAAACTGTAATTTTTTGGAATTACAGAATTAAAAATGTTTTTTTTATTTGAACATTTGAGCTCTGGTAGTTTTGACTATGTTTTTATTGATATATTTGAGTACATAGGTATAGCTATAAAAAACTAATCTTAGGAATATCTTTTTGATAAGTTTGAAATTAAATAGCATAATTTGTCATTTTAAAACAAATTTATCAAGTTAAAAATAATGGGTGTTTAAAACTTCAATCAACATTATAGAAGAAACTAAAACACAGTTTTTAATAAGAATACGGTTAATAAAAGAGAAATAATTAGTATGAGTATTATATAATTAATATAAATAAGTCTAAATGTATATTATAAAATTATTATATAATATTATATATAATAGTATTATATATTATTATATATATAGGATTATATAATTAGTATAAATAAGTCTAAATAATTGCATAAATAAAACACTGCAAATATGTAATCATTTTTCTAAATAAATTTTATTTCTTTTACAGTATAGCAAATCATTTTCTATATTTCACAAACATTTAATGTAGGAAATGATATTGATGTAAAATATTTGCGAATTAAATATTTCATATGTTATAGGTTATTTTAAAATTGTAAATCCGAAAATTAGGCATTTTTCTAAACTTAGTTCTTACAAGTTAAAGTGTTTAAAATACATAAATTGATATTAATAAATGAGAAGCATTACTTAATATAGACTTGGACTTGAATATTAAAAAAAACAATCTGATTTTCTCTTAGATATCCACAGTAAATTTATTTAGAGTATCAAAGTAAAATAACAGTCCCAAGATAAATTTAATTAAAAATCTGTTTATAGCTAGTTAAGATAAGAGCTACATAAATGCGTAAATTAATAGTTAATGGAAAATAATATTTTAAAAAAGAAAAAGAAAAGTATTTTTATTTTTACTTGAAATTTAGTTATATTTTAATATCTGCTATAATTCGTAATTTATACTTGTATTTTATATTTTCTTGTTTAAATTTTATTTTTCATTTGAGGAAAAGAGATTTTATCATCAAAATGGATGCATTAATTTAAGATAATAGATCAGCTTTCGATATTTGACAAGCATAAGGCTGCATTAAAAATTAATTTTTCCTATGTTAAATTTATTTCTATTGTGTATGAATTGCTTAAAGTAAGTATTGAAAATATTTAATAAATAGTATAAAGTAACACTAATAAAATGACTTTATATAAAACCACGTTTCAATTATAAAACTATTCTTACGGTCTTATTTGACCTCTATGATTTGAAAATACAAAAAAAAACTTGAATAAAATATGATTTGAAGTATAAAATGTAAGTCACACTTGGTAAATCATCTATGTAAAAATAACACATACTACCACGATTGAACGTATATAAAATTAATGGCAAAACTTCTAAGCATATTTAGATATTTCATAACTTAGTAAATAGATATATAAATATAAACACTATGAAACAATCTTCTTTTTGTGCTAAACGGATTTTAATTGTATTTATGTCTAGTTGCAATTTAGTCAGCATGCATTACAAGCTTAATGAAAACATTGGTACTAGTTTTATGGTTCATAAGTTAAGGTCAGTGAAAAAAATGGTATGCCTTTTTTTTATATTTTGCTGTATAATCCACCAGTAGTGCACCGGAGAAACTGCACTGTCTTGAATGAGAGAATCATTTGTTGACAACTTCTTATGACATTTTTTGGAAAGTAAAACCATATAATGTTCCTGTTCTGATACAATATTTTGATAGATAATATTAGCTAAAGTTTATTTAATTTTATTATTAGTATATTACATTAGTAATTATATAGCAGTAAATAAACATTTTTCATTGTTTTTTCTAGTATAGTAACAATCATAAATTGAACACGTAAAAGAATAATTATTAATTCAGAACCATATTTACACGACATAAAACATAGAATAAATAATAGAGAAAATAAATTATAAAATGTACTCAAATGTTTCTCCTCATTTAAAAGAAAATTAAAATATATATATTCTATAATATATTACAAATTATTTATAAGTGCATTTTTAAATAGTTATTTTATGAAGAATTTTGTTTACACTAATATTGAGAACATTGCTATGTATATATTCCAGAATACAATATCCTCAGATATTGCTATATTTACCCCATTGAGCGTGAGGTATGTTTATGCAAGGCAAGGATATATTTAACAGTTGCAAATACTAGTTATAAACGGGATTACGTTATTTCCGGCTGATTATCATGAATTTCTATGAATTATCGAATTACTATCGCATATTATATAAGCATTAAATTTTCAAATAAATTTAAATATTAAACGAAAAGAAAAGAATTAACATATATATTTTAAATTTAATTAATAATATAATCCTGTCATATTACGTTTTACAGCTTGTTTATTTTTACTAGTGAAGAAATAACTTTGCCTGTAATCTTCTATTATTGTTTATGTTAACATAAAATGTAAAATATTATAATTCATTTACAAGGAAATTTTGTAAACAGAATTACTTGATCATTTCAGAAACTTCTTTCAAGAAATTAAATTCTTGAAAACTTTGAATGTCAGTGTATTTAAAATCACGTTAATTTTTTTAAATTCATAAGCATGTGTATATGGTGCATGAAAACTTGAATGTATTATAACATAAAGGATTAATTACAAGTAAAAGATATCATCATTTTTTTAAGAAAGAAATTTTTAACATGCCTTTTATCTGTTTTGAATCAAATAAAGCTGATTTCAAATTATTGGAATAATTCAGCTTTCAGCTCATTTATATATCATTTCTGTATTTTGATGAGTATTCTTAGTTATCTCCTCTCTAAATTCATCTAAATTTTATTCATGTTATTCAACTTTTCAAAGTAAACTTTGTATTAATAGAAGAAATATATGAAAACAACTAAAATGAAGTAAATGACGTTAAGGAATATATAGCATTAAATTATAATTTTTTAAGAAAAACAAAATTGCACATATTTATTTCCAAGAAATGACTATACCTACCAATATTTTGTTTTCTAAATTAAAACATAGGTAATATTCACACATGATCTTTCTATTGTCTTATTTTTGCTAAAAACTTATATATTAATGCTTTAACCAAATTTATTTCACTAATCTTATATATTTAGCAAAAATAAAACAAAATGATTTCTATAATATAATAACTAACAACATAAAATGAAATATTTAACAGAAATTTTCATTTTTCTTTTTATTTGTAAATATGAAACGTAATAAGTATGCATGTTTCAAAGGTACTGCTATTATATTTTAAGCAAACTCATTGATGCCCAACAGTGAATTTTACATAGAAAAACTTTTTATATAAATCTTTTTTTTTTTAAAGAAAGTATGTTCCTTTACAATAGTTTTCCGAAAATAAATAAAAATATTTTGTTAAAATGTGTCCTGTTTGAGTGAAATATTTGTATGTGATGTTTTTACGATGAATTGAATAAAAGAAAACCAGACTTTCCCAAAGAATATGGTACATTTTATTGCAATTCCTATAGAATAATATGTTCAAAAAGGTTTCAAGATATCTAATGTAGATGAAATATTTTTAGAGATTTTGTTTTTTATCTACCGTTAAATATGAAAATAGATAATAAATGTAAATATTAAAAAGACTTTAATACATATATTAAAAAAAATATGTTTCATAAACTGACGTTGTTTTATTTATTAATTTTTTGATGCGTTATATCAAACGATAAGAATACTATTCATAAATTAACAACTGAAATATAAGAAAAGAAATGAAAAAGATTTGTTGTCTTTATATTGAAAGATATGTGTTGCCGCAAAATTTGTTGCTTATGGATTGGGAATTTTAGATCGAAATATTTTTAGAAATTCTTATGTACATATTTTTTTAACATCAAAATAGAAAAATCTGAAAATATAAGTTCTTTAATATAATTAAATGAAGTAAGCATTAAATATATAAAGTTTTTAGAAATGATCCTTATTTTCATATAAAAAAATGTGACAAACTTAATTTGAAAAGTAAGTTTAATTTTATTTAATATGGCTTTATAATGTTTGGTATAAAAATAGATTTGTAATTGCTAATAATCATCGATAAGACATCGCTTGTTTTATCCGACAATTTCATTTTTTTTTTTTTTTTGGTAAAAATTATTTTTATGATTGATGACAATATATTTTATTAACATTGACGAATTTTATTGTTGCATGTTGTTACATTTCACTAATTATTTGATATTAATGAAAATGACACGTTATTCTGTGGAGGAATATGTTTATTTTTACGATAATTACGTTATGTATAAATCATTTTCAAAAAACGTGAGGAGTAATTTCCATTAAAGTTTCTATTACGATAGTATTTTCAAAAGGTTGCATTTTATATGTAATGCAAAAGTTAAATTATTGTGGTCAACAAGAAGGCTCACATTTGTGGATAAACAGAAAATTCGAACAATGTTAACAACGAGAAAGCTTGATACTAACATCAAAAAATTCTTGGAACAAAACTCAAATAAAAATATTCTAGGGTAACTATTCAAGCAAGGAATATCCTATGGCTCATTGCAGTCTGTTAGATAGTATTTTAAATTTTACCTGTATCTTTTACTACCTCTGCAGAAATTCCGTCCAAATGATTCGGAAAAACGATTGAATATGTGTGTTTGGTTTTCATTATTTGTATTCGTAACAACCTTCCAAAATTTAATGCTATTTATTACTCAGCATTAATTTATTTTGTAATAAATTAATACAGAGAAAATTTTATAACTATTTACATAACTTAGTATTAGTTGTGTAAATAACGAAAATTTCCACCAATAGGGTCAAGAGAACCCCCATAAGTTAAGAGAATCCTCGTTATGCACCCAAATGATCGGTAAAAGTAATAGGACTGTTTTCTTTTACTAGAACCATCAGTGTCGAAATGTACCTGAACAATGTTCACGTTTTTAAGGCTTCACTGGAGGTAGGAATATTAATGTTTGTTTCACAACATGAAACCACTTCGCCCTCATCAAAAGTACAATGGCAGAGCCTAAGAAATTCTTTGATGATCGTTTAATTTTAACATACTTTTGGATACGAAAGTCAGCATACATTACTCATTAAATTTTTTGCGGTGTTGTCTCAAAGACAGGATCCAATAGAAAAGTCCTGTAAGCATTAATGAATTAAAAAAAATAGCCAAAGAAATTTCATAAATAACACCAACTATGTAGCGAAATCTGATAAATATTCTGTTCCATCTTGTTAACTATTGCATTTAAAAAGCTTATGAAAATTTTCAAAATTTGATGTCATGAAAGCCTATGTAAAAATTTTCAAAAATTATATTTTTTTAATAAATAAAATTATACGATTGAGAAATATTATTGATCTCCATTTCTGTTTTATTTCACAAAATATGTTGTAATAGTTCGACACTGTTGGAAATTATCCCACACACTTATACTACTCCACACACCGTTATACTTCAGTGCTAACGTTTTGCCACATCTCTCAGATTTTTAGAGCTTAGTGAATCCTAATGAATATTTATTTTTTAGCCTCACTAGGCAGATAATTGCTATAATAGCCTGTTTAATAAAAGAGAAAGAAAAAACATTTGTTTTTGGAAGAAATTCAGGAGCAACAATAGGTTCGATAGTGGAGTAAAACTTGGAAAATTCTTTTTAGATTAATAAGGTTTCTTTCTTATCAATCCAGATATACATTAAATTTTTCAAAAAAATTTAACTAATTTTAAGCTTTTTGTTTAAGCAGATGCAAGATTAAGTAGCAATTTCTAATGTATTATTCAATAATAGAATACAATATGAAATTCATACACAAACATTTTAAATAAATATTATATTTTAAAAAAATCGATTAAATCACTAAAAATTCTATGCGCATAATATATATTAATCCTCTTCATTTTATTTTTGACATTTAGAAAACACTGAAAAATTTAAACTGTCATAATTGTGATCTGACATTTTCTAAGAAATTTGTATGTGATGGGGATTATTTCTATTATATAGATGACACCTAATAGCCCAATCCATGAGTCTAAAACTCCTCAATTATGATACAATTTTAAAATATATCTTTAATTGTTGCCTTGTTTATGAAGTATGCAATATAAAAATATATATCATTGAAATACAAAATAGAATGAAATTATTCTTATATAAATAAAATGTTGCCATAAAACCCATTTTAGAGATAAATATTCCAGGTATTTTTATTTTATAAGCAATAAAAATTGCTTTAAGAATCAAAAGACTGATATTTAAACTCAGCTAAATTCATTCATTTGTCTAGAGTACAAACTAATTTTGAGACAAATTAGTTTGTACTCTAGACAAAGTGATGTCATGAGAACTTAATACTCAGAAATTTAAGCTACTATTGAAAGTGGGTTTCCAGTTTTAAGGAAATATCTCTTCAAGTTTTATTCAAGTTTCATGACTTTTTGGCAATGAGAATTAGAGTAAAAACCAATTACAGTTAAGAGCATTTTCTAGTAAAAGGAATGAAAACTTCTCTCAACAGCTCCCAGTAATTTCATTTCAAACAATCTTAAATTTGATAATTTTTTGCTGAAAATTTCTCTTTGCAAAAGTTAAAGATATATTTAAAGCAAATTGTTTAAAATCTATAAAAGGAAACATAACAACATAGATACAAATATTTCTTTCTACAATTAGTAGAAAATCATCTCTAGACGCATTAATAATTTAGGTTATAATAGTAATGTACGTTAATATTTATAAAAGGAATCACTCATTATTTTAATAATTTTTTATAAGTCATTAGCAAAGAAAACAGCTCACATTATTTTCTTATATATAATTCTTATTTGAATCATATAAGTACACTTATCGACCAATGGATTATTTAGTGCATTTACTAAAAAGTAAACAATATCTCAAACAGATAAACAACGTTTCTAAAAACAAACTAAATTATTTCTAGCTAAATTATAGCTAAATTTACAACCTAAATTCTTAAGACAAAAAATAAATAGACAATATGTGACAAGAGAATTATGTGTCTTAATTTTAATATTAAGTCCGAAGTATTAAATATAACAAACTTTTACAATGTAGAATATTTTCTTATGTACAATAATGCTTGGAGCTTAATACCTGAAATTCTAAAAATCTAAAGACAATATAGTTAAATTCTATTAGCACTAAAAAAGTGATAGTGAAAAAGTAATAAAATGTTACATCAAATAGTTCTATGGCAGTTTACATTAAATAATTAACAATTGAATGTCAAATAAAATCCAAAAATCATTCGTTAAGTTAATTACGAGATCAAAGAAGATGCCTGGATAATTTTGTTAACCTTTTTTGGTTATTTTACTATAAAATTAGTTAAGAGAATGACTACCGAGAGTGAATTGAAAGCATCTTTGAAATGATTGAATTTAACTACGCATTTCTAAATATTCCATCAAAAAAATACAATTCAAACAAATTATCGACTAAAATTATTTTATGTCTTCAGGAAAAAATATACTTCTATTTCAGCACCATTCTCTTACCAAGTGTATGTGATGTAACAAATAATATGGTAACAGCTAAATTTTCTGTTTTATTAATTTAGCTTGAAACATTTTTACTATATATTAATATTGTGAAAAAACGGCTATGCTAAATATATTAAAATAATCATTTAATTATGCTTTGTTGTTGTTTTTCTTATCTTATTTAATTAGCCAATAGGCTAAATCAGATCCATGAAACCATGAACTAATAAGAAGTCTAAAACAAGGTGAAGGACTTCGAAACAAGTCCTGTTTTCAAAATCCTAAGCGGGAAAATAGATGAGAGGGGTAAAATGCATGATGTTGCATTTCTTACACATTAGAAAGTACTTGTTTCTTTGGTCAATTCTAAGACATTTCAGATGTCCATTTATAAGTCTTGATTACGCTGTCTGCTTCCACTTTTTAGTGTCTTATATACTTAAAAGTGACAACACAATTTGATTACTGACCGACACGCCAGTCATGAATCGGGGGAAAACATCAAGATAAAAGCAATGATAGAATTGACTTTTAAGCCGATTTCCAACAATATAAGGTATTAGATGTTAATGCCATTAAAGCTTCCTCCTATGTCAAGGTATCAGTTGTTTCATTTACACTAAAGGTAACGAGTGAAATTCATTGTAGATTTACGTTATGCAAGAGGGGAGCTTTACAACAGAGCTAGAACAGATATCGTACCTCTGTTACGAATACGAGACCAGTCTTAAAGGTGTGCGATAGAATTATAGAGGGTAATGATTCAGATACATTATGGTTTGTGCAGAAATAAGCAGTTTTAAGATCCTCTTCAACTGCTGTTAATTCCAAACAGAACAGTGGTGAATTAGTAAACGTAATTAAATTACAACATTATATTGGAGTTACTTGAAATTTTCAGAGTAATAAATTCTCATTGCTTTATATTAAATTATAAAAAAGAGAATGGATTGAATATCCAATATAAATGACATATTTGAAATAGATTACTTAGAAAGACCAATTAGGGCGTTAGGGGTGCTGCGTCTATATTGCCAATGTACTAATATTGTCGGTTCATCAAATATTAGTACGTTGATAAAAAAATTCTGTTGTTGTTAAGTCTAAATTTAACAGATAATTCAGAAATATTTTGTTGTTAAAAGTTATTAAATACGATAGAATAAAATTCGTGGTTGCTTACGTTGTTATATGATGTAACATCATAAGATATATTATTCAATTTTACATTTGATGATGACAAATATTGCTAAATGAGTTGCACTATTATTTTATTCATACCTAATATATTATTTAAACAATGAAATATTCTCATATGCAGAGAAATACTTGTACGAAACGTAAAGTATAATTTATTTTTGTATGAAAACAAAAATGCTCCAAAATTTTGGAGATATTGCTTATTATTTTTATAAAAAAACATCATTGCTAAAATTCTATATTCAGATTTGATATTTTGAGATAGATGAAACTAGTAATTGTCCCATACCTATCATCGAAAGTACAAAAATGTGTTTGATAATATTATAATCAAGGGGATATTAAATTACTTATAGTTAGTTTTGAATTTCATTGAAAACTTGTGGAAAAGAATATACTTATTAAGTTTTTTGGCCTTTTCTTAAAATCATTTCTAATTATTGTCAATAGTTGTTATAATAATAATGCATTAACTCTAAACAACCAAAGTATCAACAAGCAAAGAAATCACATAAAAATTAAAAATTAAAATAAAACTTTTAAAAAAGAATTGATCTTTTTTGAACAGTTTTGGTAGTATATTATTTACAAAATTGAATGTTTGTAAATTTAACAATGACGAAAATTTATAAAATCTCTTTATGTATTTTTTACTTTTGCTAGGACTATATAAATTCTTAAGCCCAACTGATAAGAACAATAAAAACCCAATCAATGTCAATTGGAATAAATGAACACATTTTAGACAAGTATTATTCTTTCAGAAAACATATATGAGGAGCGAAAAGATTATACCAATCTCACCATTTGATGTTCAGCTGACATAAGGGACATGAAAGGTTCCTGACTCTGTAAGAGTACTATACAACTTATGATTGCATGTCGAGAAATATATAAGACATGTTCCCCGTGATCATATGCATATCTTCCTTGCCTGTGATTATTTGCGTATCAAGAAGATGAGTCAATAGTTGTTATAATAATAATGCAAGTAACTCTTATAAAGACAGATGGTCTTATGGAAAGTTTATTTACGAAATTAATCAATTAATCATTTATTATTGTTTTGAGTACATATATAAATTTTATTCTCCAAAACTTAATAATGAATTTAAGAAAATTATTTAAAAATTCACGCTGAAGGTTTGTAAATTTTAGTTAAAGATAAAAAGAACATTAATAAAAAATGGAGTTAAGATTAATTTGAAATTAATTTAGATAAAAAGTATTTTTTTTTTTTTTTGCTTACTTTCATTTGAATTCTTAGTTATAGATATTTTATGCAATATTCTGAAATCATAAGAGTAAAAAAAAAGTAATATAATCTTGTGATCAGATACTTATCTTCTTACAACACGTTTGATTAAGTGCTAATGTCTTATTATGAGAAATAATATTTTATCATGTGAAAACATTTACAGTTGGACATTTTTGTAATTGGGTTCCACAAATTATTACCTTAAGTAAATTTAAAACTCTTATAAAACTTATTCTTATAATATGAATTACTTTAGTACAGATGGTCAAAAAATAAACTTAATAAAAGGAAGTAATTTAATTTACTAAAATTATAAACGTTAGAAAAGTACTTAATGCAAATTAGGCATTTAGACTTAAAATTTTATTTTATAAATTCATACTTGGGTAAAATTATTTTAATTTTCTTCTTAAAAAAATTTAAAACGTAAAATATATATTTTAAATATTTTAAGCTTTTCGGTAAATTAACAATTACAATTGCACTATTTTTTATAGAATTTTTAATTAAACCTAAGCTTTAGGATAAAATAAGCAATCTATTTTTCAAACTTCTTTTGAAACCACAGATGTGCTTTGCAAAATTCTTCATATAAAAAATATATTTTATTGATGGTTTGAAAAATAATAAAGAAAGAATTAGATGAATATTAAAAGCATTTTTATTTCAAAATGTTTATCATCATTTCTTTCTCAAAAGGTATTTTTACTTCGATTAATATTTTACAAAATATCTTTCTTGTACTCATTAATTAACTGTAATGATAACCCAATTAATCAAAAGGATTTTATTAGTTTATTTTTTTTATTAGTGATTAAAATAAATGCCTTTATTCATAATTTTAAATGACAAAAATATATTAAATATTTTGTTTTATTTTTATGAAAGACTACAAATATACATGCATATAAATTTAATTAAATGAAGTATGTCATTATTCTAGCTACTTTACAAAGTAGATTGGTATTTTATCTATAAAAGAAATTATAAAGGTTCTGATAGCATTAAAAAGATATTCATTTGAATGTCATTATTACATAATAATCTTAACATTTATTCACAATTATAGCACTATATTTTATATAGTATTCTATATAAATAATTACATGTAAATGTGACACATAATTTAATATTTATATTTCAATATTTTCTGATTTTCTTATTAGTGAATTAAAATATAAATGAATCTTATGTTTATTTAAATAATTAAAAGCAATAAGAAGGAAATTTTATTCGTGCACTTATGTGAATAATCATATGAATGGTATCTGAACTTTTGAATTTTCATAGCTTCATAGCTTTCATAGCTTGTGTTTTCATAGCTAAAAATTGGGATTTTTAAGTGTATTTCATTTTTTATAATAGAAAATGCACATATTGTAAAAATGTATAAACAATTTTTTGACTCAGTCATGTGTAAAATATAATCAAAATATCAAAACATTCTATCATCAAAATTCTGTTTGTTGCTTTTTATGCATTTATATGTATTTAATTTATACTGTTTAAAAAGTAAACAAGGATATGATAAGGCATAAATTTAACCCTATGCACAATCAGTATACGATATGGGTATGTGTAAATCAGTAACAGAAAACAAACTACAATCATTAATTCAAATTTAATTATTATAAATTTTCAAATATTTATGACGATATAGACATTTTTCTTATTTTTTATACGATTTTTATGACTCAGGAGATTTTAATATGAAGGAAGTTGTTGCATTACTCTCAATTATTTGCAATAACATTTTTTTTGAGGGGATCAATGTTTGTAAATTATTTTCCTGCAAATATTTTAATATTTTACGAATTTAAGCGTTTTCCCCTTCTCATATTATAAACAAATACAACCAAATTTCTTCTTTAGGCTTTGCTATTTGTAAATGACATATTATTGTACACCTTTTTTGTGTGCAATCGAAGATATCGGGTTATCTCTTTCAGAGATTCTGAATTCTGTCACTGTGACACATGATTACAGTTTATAATCTATGACGGGCATCTTCCCAATGGAGTTCCTCCACATATGTTAGAAATTCCTAATATCTGCTTAGAATCTTTATGAAAACGGAAACCAATACAAGACAACGCATTTTTCCAGAAAAAAGAGAAACATTTCAGTACAACTATATATTTTTTTTCCTCGAAAAATATGTATTCTAGATTTCAACTAAATAAAACTTTTATTTTAATTTCTCTTTAGCCAAAACCAACTCAGTTAAAGAATATCAAGTAACCAAAAATAATTATCAAAAGATAATCCATAAAAATATTGATTATAATACTCTGGACCAGAAACCCAAAATAAACTCAAATATAATTTATTTTATGCATACTTTTTCAAAATTAATTATTATTATTTTAAAAATTATTTATTTTTAATTTATTTATTAAAATTATTTATAATTAATTATTTAATAAACTTGTCAAATATAATTTATATAAGATAATTAATATAATGCAGTTTATTATAAAAGATACCATTTTAACAAGGTAGTGAAGGTAAATTTCTACTCTAGTTTTGTGAATGGAAATTAATGAAAACATTATATAAATACTTTTAAGATCTAAAGTAGACCACAATTTAATTTTAATTTTTTTATAGCATTTGGTTTTAACAGGGAATTTTTGACTGGTTAGTGTTCTAGTTAGTGTTTGAAATGAAACAGTGTTTGAAAAAAAAAGAAAATATTAAGCAATTTCTCGTGTTGAAAAAATATACGATACTCAAGTTACTCTTTTCTTTTATGTGATAAAAAAAAAACTTATATTTGTATTTCAAAGAACTGAAGGTATCAAAAAAGAGATTCTAGTGCTTTATATGCTATTAATCTTGTTATAAATTAATTTATTAATTTTAAAAATTTTACAAAAAAATAAATAATTGATTTATTCATTGATTTTGAAATAGTTTTTAAATATTGCTTTTCTGCTAATTATAAAGCTTAAGAGAGGGCACCGTAAGCTAAGTTCAAAATTTAGTAAAAGTGATGTAACAGTTCTAAGATATGGAAAAAAAAATTGGAGTTTTTCCTAACACTAAAGAAGTATTTTCTGTCCGATATTCATATATCCGTTAAAGTGTGAAATATTTCTTACGTGTCTTATTTTAGGTTGGATTCAAATATAAAATATAAGTCCAAAAATATTTTTTTTTATTTCCTGATGAAAATAAAGTTTATGGTGGTATCAAAACAAAAAGATAATGCTAATCACATTGGAAAGACTATGCAATGAGCTTAGAAATAAATTTAAAATAATTTGGGTGAAGGGTGAGAAATTATAAAGTAAAAAAATAGAAAAAGAAATATAAACTAAAATTGCTCACTTTATAAACTACCATCAAAAGCAAGCAAGACTAGTATATACTAAGTAAAATTAAGAAAATTAATACTGTTAATTTTTTTTCTTTCTCTATAAAAAACTAAAGCATGCAAAGTGCCCATCCAGCTTATGTAAACGTAATTGAGGTTAAACCTCTAAGACAAAATAGGGTTAAAATATATAGTAAAAATGCTTCCGGTTTATTAATGGTTAGCAAGTTATAAGTTACAAAACCGTTTTATTGATCATGTAACAACAAATGCAAATGAAAGCTCACATAACGTTATTTGACAAAAATGTTCAAAACACGTTTTTATTTCTCATAAGAGAATAAAAATGAGTACAATTAAAGTAATCAGAATATTTACGGAAATGCTATTACTCAATGTATTAAAGAACTAATATTACAAGTTATTTCAGAAAAAAAATGATAAAAATCACAACAGTCACAGCATCTGTTGCAGTTTATCATTGTATAAGTTTAAAACAGATTAAACAGTAGAAAAGAACATTGCCGATATCGAAACAAAATCACCTAAAGCAGAAAAATGTCAACCGTGCAAATGCTTGTGAAACATTTTAGGAACTGTCTAAGAAAAATAATAGTGAAAACTTACCTTGTGATATATATATTTATTATGTTAATGGTAATCGTAAAATATTTTAGACACATTATAACACAATTTAAAACCTAAGGCATCTTTTATTAATTAGTATGAATGTAAAAATAAATATTTTTAATTATTTAAAAATATTATTACTCTCAAAATTAAATTTTTACCATGCAAACTAATGAAACAATAATTTCTTCGTCAACGATCAGGGAGTATAAATTAAGTCTTTTACGTTACTTTATCCTCTTCCAATTTTCTGTGTCCTCTTTAATTTAACAAATAATTAGTAAAATAATATAAATTTTTAAATTATTTAATTTTTAATCATTAAATCTTTTGTTTTAAAATGGCTGCATTGTTATTTAAAAAAACAAGATTTTCCATTTATATATCCTTTTATTATTTCATTTAGTGTATCGCCTCTCAGTTAAAAAAATTAAAATATCACTTATGTTACCGTATTTACAAAGACCATATTTTACTAGCACTAAAAAAGTGGAAGAGTGTCTAAAAACTTTCGTGAGCTTAATGTAAGAGTTGTTTTATTAAAGAGCACTTTAAAATCTAGACAGTCACCTTTTTGTTACATATTTATTACATTAGATTTACCAGAGTCTATGGGTTTACCTAATTGACATTGGAATGCTTGATCCCAGACAAGTTATATATCAAAATCTAAACAGCATAATCCTGAATAGCTAAATTTTTATGTATTCAGTTAATATACACATAAATTTTAACATGAATTTATTTATGGCTTATGAATCGTTATTATTTCTGTTTGAGCAATAAATAGCACAGATCTCATAAATAAATAATTTACTTCTGGGTGAATAAGAAAATATTTCTTACACACTTTCCATAATTCGTAATTCAAGATATTTCATAAGATGATGTATTTTATTATATCAAAGTGTTTTCAAATAGGTATGACACATTTAAAGATTTATTTCATTAATAGATATTCATTAAACCTTGTTGCAGAAATTCCTATAATCTAATAGTATGACCACACAATGAAAAATACCCTGTTAAAAACCTGAGCTGAGTTTCTGATTTCTACGTGTATTGAGGAGGATTACTTAAAATTTTCCGAGCTCATTTGCGTCAAATGTATTGGCTCAGTGTCCATGAAACGTTCTCTTTCAAATCATCTTTTAAAGAAAAATCGTCACTATGAATTTCGAAATGCATAATAGCAGTTTTAAGGCGTTTCTTTTGGCTTCGTAATGACGATGTTTTAATAGCATCAAACAAGTACTTTTGCACCATTAATTTGCAGCGAAATCTGTCTTTAGATTCGGTTTACCAACAATTAATTAAAATTATAATACGATATATCATTTTTTTATCAAATAATTTAGACATAAACGAACAAAATTAATCAAATGTATACCCATTAAAATTTTATATCATAAAGATGGGGAAAATAATTGCGGATTTAATTATGTTATTGTTTAACAAGTAAAATTATCACACAAATCCAAAGCTTCATCTTCATTTATATATTCTGTATTAAATATTTTACTAATAGTTTGAGTACTAATTTACAATAATCTCTATGTGATTACTGGAACTTAAATTTAAATTAGAAGCTAAATCATCCCTGCAACCATGAAGATTAAACAATGTCTTACATCAATAATCAGTAGATGTCATCATTCGCGTATATATAAATAATTTATTATATATTTTATCAATTTTTTCAAGCAGTTAAAGCTTTTTTAAAACTTTAATGGATATTGCTCAGTTATTTCATCTTTCAAATATATATTTTTTTAATTTTCTAAATAAAGAAAGTAAAAATATTCAACGTAACATAATTAAATAAAATTATTTTTGACAGATTTCAATTTAATGTTAATAATAAACAGCATAATTTATTTTCGAAGATTTCATTCATTTTTAAAAAAAGACAGTTAACATTGCAGTTGAATGCATATCAGAGAAAGAACAAATAATATATTTAACGATGTGTAAATAACGCAAAAATCCAAACTAATTGTTAAAATTAGTGAAATGGTTGAATACGTTTGTCTTTTGCACTCACGTGACATGGAACAGTGAGCATCAAATAACGAATAGTTGTTCGTTCCATTGATGTTGAAAGTTGTGTTCTGTCTTTTAGCTTCATTATCAATTCCAAGTGTCGTGTTAACAGCTAGACACAGATTTGGACAACAGAATTTTAAATGTGGAAATCATTGTTTAAATTTCTTTTGAATAATACTTTGGTAATAATTAATAACAATTAATTTCAGAAATTTATATCGTTCATTTGTTAGAGAAAACTGTGATTGAATTATCTATTTGAGTGTTGGAAATGTTAAATTTAAAAATAAGAATTCTCTTTGAAGTCTGTAATCATATAAAAGTGACGCATTTCCGGTTTATTAATTTAAATATAATAAATGATTAATAATTACATTTTAAAAGAGTATAGTTGGTGTTTTAAAACTATTTTAATAAAATATATGGATTTTTATATAAATTTTAATTTTGTTCAGTTTTTTTAAATATTAATGTCTTATAAAACAGTTTAAAAAGTACGAAGATTAAAATCTACGGAAAGGAAGTGACACAAATATGTAATTTAACTATATTTTACAGTAGCTCATATGAAACAATAATTAAAATAGCAATATGTAAAATTTTTGCTTTTATATAAAATAAATTTCACTCAAAACTATAATGAAATTATGGCATTGATCAATAATTAGGAATTAAAGTTTACAGACTTTGACACCACGTCATATATAGTCTAATAATTAAAGTTCTTTGAAGGCACCTGGAAAAATAGTTCACGATATAATTTAGGATTACTTTTTCAGATATATATTTCGTTTTAATTTACCATTCACAAGGAAAAAACAGAAAAATTGCAAGAATCTAATCTAAATCAATTTCCTACATTTAATAATCGAAGCTATTAGTAGTCACTATCAGACACAGCATACTTTTTGCACTTGAATACAAATATAAAGTTTGGCATGTACATGAACATTCATTCTGGATTCCTAGAAATATTTACGTTTGAGCTAGAATTGCTCTTTTATGTCACTTTGAGAATTTGTATTACAAGATACATATTTATGAATGAATTTGATACTTCATACTGGACAGCCTAAAAGATGTAAGATGTTTCATTATCCACCAAACAAATTACCTTCCGTGAAGATTTTTCATTAGAAATGCTCGTAAGACAGAATGTCAAAAATCTATCAAGTGCCTTACCGGAAAACATGCATACAAAAGGAACAAATGTAATATCGATCTGTATCTGTAAACTTTATCTCGTATAGAACCCAGGTCCTTTTGCTATGAACAACATTATTCCTCCACTATGTGACTTATTTATGGTTGGAAGAAAGACAGGAACAGGAGTTACTTTTTGTTTTAATCCATATTAATGCGTTTCATACTTTATACGAATGGCTGTGTTTAATTATTTTAATCATAATTTTATACGAACTCTGACATTATTTTTTATTCTTTTTCGCTTTTAGTTTTTTTTTAAATTTATATTAATATTTTATTTTTTAATTTAAAAAAAGTATCATTATTAATGAATTGTGACAATCTAAAGTGTTTCAAAATATAATATTTTACAAAGATTTTATAATATATTTGAGAAAAAATTAATTAAAATATTTAAACAAAAATGCATTTAAATAAATTATCTTCATTACTTAATTTTTCATGAGAATTTCAGAATGATAATTATTAGTTTAAATCTATGAAGTACTTAATAGTTATAATAGCCTATTATGCAATTCAGCATTTTCATAACCAGCATTCTTTCACGCGTGACTCAAATGTTATTATTTTATTTCGAACTCTGAAGTAAAATTTTTGTAAACGTGAATCTAGAAATGATTTTCAGCAGTTACCATGAAAAATCAAAAATTAATTCATACTTTTTATCCAGGCTCGAATACTTTAGCATTTAGGAAAAATTCTGATATACACACTATCTGTTTCAACTGAAAATTGATTAATGAATTAACCAGTGGTTAAAAAACAATTAAATAAATATTTAAATAGTTTTAGTTTCATTTACTTTAATTAAAATTTAAATTCAGTTAATATAACTCTTGATTTTGAAAATTGTTTGAAGCATATAACTTTATTAATTTGTAGTAAGTTATATTAAAAATTATTAGGTAAAACATCAAATAATCATATGAAAATATAAGAAATAATGGAATGTTTGTTAATATATCTAATTGTGAATACTAATTTTGATTTCGAAATTAAGCAATCTAAACAACGTACATTTCAGCCAAAGAATTAATTTTTTATATATATAATTAATTATTTGTGACTTATTTTTAATAAAATTATTAATGCGCAATACCATTATATTTATTTAAAAAGGTGTGCGTAGTTATATAATGTAAAATTCACATGTTCATCTTTCAAATTAGTTAAAAATAAGCGTGCTTCAATTTTTTTTAGCAAAATTAGCCTTACAATTTGTTGAAAATTACGGAAAAACACTGTATTTTAAAGTTTCATAAATTTAAATTAAAATGATGAATTCCATACATTAGAATACAAGAAAATATAACGCAATGTAGATATTTATATAAATTACAAAATAATTTTTAATAAGGCTTGTCTTCCAGCATTTGAAAGATAAATACAATAATCATGCAATTTGTTTTGTGAAACAGTCTATTTTAAGCATAATATAGTATCAATTTATAGTAATATTTGTTCATTGACCTTGCTGGGGAAAAAACCTTCACTCTCATATTACTATGTATTTAATTTAGAATATTATAGAATTTTTATTGAAATTCAAGATTATCACTTTGGCACAACTTGTGATATTTTATTTATTTTAAGGTGCTCATGAGCCAAGTTGCGAAGTAGTCTGATATCTCGATTGTAAATTTTTGCTCGGAATCCTGTTTAAACCATTGATTCCATTCGAACTATTCATTGTGTTTATCACAGAATAACATAAAGGCCAAGACAATATTACTTTGATAAAAGCAACATACGATTTTACATCATAAAACAACTACATAAAATAAAAAAGCATAATGTGAATATTAAGTTAGGCGTAAGCTAGTATTAACAGATTAACAGAAAAAAAATATCTTTCACCTAAGATCTCAGTATATAATGCTCAATTTTATGTAAATTTAATCAGAAAATTATTTTTACTTCCTGCACAAAAATATTTTTGTTACGAATCATGCATTTAATTTCCCTGAATTTTAACTTGAACAAAATGACACAAATCTTGTTTTATTTACATCAAAGTAAAATTTAAGTTTGAAATTAATTTAGTTAAAGAAATTATAAATTATAAATTAACAATAATTGTAAAATTAATATTTTAAATTTATCTAGTACATTCATGCAATATATGCTAAGAGACACAATACAGTCTCTTTATGGCGGACTAAGAGAAAATGATATAAATTCACAATTTTCAAAGAATATTAACTCATGTAATGTAATCCCAAGATTTTAAAGAACTTTATCCTTTAAAGATTAATTTTCTTCAAACTTTGAAGATTAAATCAATGCTAAATAAAGAATTAATGCGACGTTGAACATGTAGCCTTATGAAAATTTAGAGGAAAACCTTCTAAATTACTTTCAGGTAATATCATTCAAGTCTACAAAATGGTACGTGTTCTTCCAACAACAGTACTAAAACTTTGTTTGGAACATAAAAAATGGAATCATTTGAAATAAGGTACATGAATTTAAGTTTGAAATTAAATTAATAAATAAAATTATACCAAATTGAATTAGAATATATAATTAGATTAAATTAATTATTTTTATAAGAAAGTAAAGTGTTTGTATCTCTCTCTGTTTCTAGAAACAAATATTAGTAACTTAATATTTATATGGTAATTTTAAAATTTATTCTTAATTTGTGTAAAAATATAGATTAAGAATGAAAAATAGATTACATGTATGTGTATGAAAATCTTTGTATTATATATTTAAGATTTTATTTTTATTAGTTATTCATCTCGTTGCATAATTAATTATTGGAACAAAAATATAAAAGTAAAGGACAATGTGAATGTAAAATTAAATATAATTATATATAATGGAATATACAAAGTTTTAAAATTTAAAAGTTGAAAATCCATATGATGTTATAGAATATTACTAAAATTAAATCGAAGGGCTGAAACTATTCTAAAAGAATATTTTTTTTTATCACACTGATTAATCAAATGAAATTTTATAAACAAACTATTAAATTAATATTATAAACATATTATTTAATATTATAAAATATTAATAATTACAAAATATTAATTAATTTTATAAACATATTATTTAATACTAAATGAAACTAAACTACATTTTTTTTTCATTTGTCATTTTAATAAAATTAATTCATTCTAATAAAACACTTTAAAATTTTTACATATGTAGGTAAAATATGCATATAAAATTTTAAAGATATTTAACAAAAATAAATAATAAATAGAGATAAAGTAATATTTAAATAATATAAATTTACAAAAAAAACTCTGTCAGGTAAAAATAGTTCTTAAATAAAATTCTACCGGCATTTAAAATATTTAAAAAAAAATTCAATTCATGTATAAAATAAAAATGTATGTTTAATAAATGATGCAGACACAATGTTATAAGTGAATAGATTATTTTTAATAATTCAGTTAAATAAAATTATGAAATTTATTAAATTTACTAATTTTTTAGTATGATATTTTTATTGGCGAAATGGGATATTGGAATTTTTCAATAAGACAAAAACAATAAAGTGTTTCTGCACTTTTAAACGCATTATTCATTCAAATTTATATCTTAAATGAGCAATTTTATTCCAAATATTATTAAATATAAGAAGTATCAAATATGCAATTCAATATTCTGTTATTTTAGTATATTTGGGAGTTCTTAACTTTTTGTATAAGTTATATTAATTTTGAATATATTATATTATTTATGATATACTATTTTTACATCAAATAATAATAAAAACATTATTGATCCTAACGTTCGCTGTTTGGAAATGAACGATTCGTAATAATCTTGGTTACAAAGAAGAGTAACATGAATACAAAATATTTAATTGATTTTTCGCCATATATACATCCAAGACTAAGTTAACCATAATTATTGGCTAACTTAGCTTTCGAACATTATTTGGTTTATTTTTGCTTAAATTATATTATAGAAAAGTTTCATGTAAGCTATTTAATTTACTAATTCTTTTTTATTTAAAAAATTGAAATTTTTTAAAATTAATTTTTAGTACCATTAAAAAAAGAAACCGTTATTGAGAGTACATAAAAGATTTTTGTTCTTAAAATTAATTATTAAAAAAGCTGGCATAAAAAATTACTTTAAACAAAAGGCTTTTATGGACAAAAAGGCTTAGTTATTTAAAATATTTACCATCGAAAATGGAACGCACACAAAAGGAAGCAATCAAATCCTGTGAAATTTACATCATGCGTTTGCAATGCTGAGATATGAAAATTAATAGCACTAGAGAGCATACATACATATTAGGTTATGTTGTACCAATTACATGCTTCATGTACAGGGAAAATAGTTTGTTAATCTAAAGGATTTTTTTTTTTTTTTTTTTTTTTTGCTTAAAATAAATAAATATGTCTCGAAAAAGACATTGTAATTGTGATCTGTGATCTGTTATGAGTTGCTTAATACCATAATGAGAACAATCACAGCACATTAAGTCTGTTATTATCTTACTCGCTCGTAGCATTCAATGTTGTTTACAGCTGACTGGAATATCTATAAGGTTTCAATTTCTTTGTATATCCTTCAATCAAAATTGCAGGAGTTTTTGCCAGCAATGGTACATTGAACAATATGCATGAATAATGGAATGGAACACCGTTGCCCTTGCTGATGAATCCCGCTTCTGTCTACAAAACAATATCGGCAAAATTTGAGTCTAAAATCACCCCTGCAGTAAACTGCAGATTTGTTATGCTATACTCCGTAACACTTGTCTTGCTCTTAGTATTATGATTTTGGATATTATTGGATTTCACTAATGCATTCCTCTAGTAAGTATTACTGATACACTGAACAGGTAGAGATGCATCTTTAAAAAGTTGTTATAATCGCTTGCCATCAGCCGTATTCCAACAGGAAAAGGAGTAAGCAAACTTGGCAATAACATTTAAGATTCATTTACTCATCAGATTGAATTATTTCTTTTGCCAACTTATTTTTTCATTTTATGCCAAAATGTGTGAAAGTGAATAGAATCAAAGCAGAATTGCACTCACATCGAATTTCATCAATACCCACAACCACAAAAAATGTAATTTCATTCATATATATTTGATTATTGTGTTATTTGTCAAATATATTCAGCTGTGATACAACTGGTCTTTCTTGATGCTTCATTTCTGGTGTCCAGGAACGTAATTAAAGTGTTCATCAGCTTTGTTTTGAGATTTATTATCCAACTGATATCTAAATTACTGACAAATAATTTAGAATAATAGTATTTTAATCCACATTAAAAAATATCTTTAGAAATTTCAACATTATTTTTACAGTGGAAAATTTTCTGTATGTGGAAAAAAATAAGCACTCCATATCCTATTATGTATAGGGAAGAAATAGCTCCTTCAGAATAAAGGAAAAAAATGAAAATGAAATTTTATATGTCAATGAATCTGAAGTAACTAATATAAATAGGGAATCCAGAGTTTTGTTGACCCTACAAATAATCTGTCACAGGAATGTTCGCGTAATATTTCCATTATTTTCTTCTTCCTCTATAATGTCTCTATAGCTGTTAAATATACCAAGAATACTGAGAACGCTTAATGATACCAATTACATCACGGTCCTTCTAAATGCATTTACTGTAATTACAGGATCCTTATTAAAGAACTTTTTTTGAGAACTCGATTCTCAGCTGAGCTTTGAAACAATAGCATCAAACTTTACTGGTGCTAGTGATCACTCTTAAATTACATAACACATTATTCTTGTACTTTTTTCCAAATATATATATATATA
>JAPDSC010129561.1:60693-72704 GCA_026290005.1 Latrodectus geometricus
ATATATATATATATATATCAAAAATAATTTTAAAGTAAATGTATCTTAGTTTTATATTAATGTTAAAAATACATTTTATATAAAATAATAAAAAATGAGGTACTAAGTATTATAAAACTAAATAAACCGCAACAAGAAAATTGTGTGTATTTTAAACAGTTATAAAACTTAATAATTTTATTTATTAAGTCTATTTTCAAAGTAAAGTTAAGTTAGGCTAGCTTTCAATAAAATCTTCATGTTATATATCTTCTATAGATACTTGTCTTATTTATATAAAAAACTTAAGGTAAAACATTAAATTTATAGTAAATTTATAGCTTTAAATATACCAAACACAGAGTAATACCTATGAGTAAAGAAAAAGTAATCAAAATCTATGTTATGTTTTAACATACGTCATACAAAATATTTTTATTTTTCAAATATATAATTAAATTTTTATTATTATTCGAACTTTAATAATACGAAACTAACAACAATATTAATTTTACAGCTGCTTAGTTTAATTGAAATGAAATTTCATTTTTAATTAAAAAATTCTTTAATTTGGAACTTACATAAAATATGTATTTTACGACACAACTGTAATTACTTAATTTCATAATATTAGAATTATTTAGGAAAGGTGACATCATAACTTAATATATTACTTACTTTTTCATTTAATTAAGAATTTAAATATAATATGTCTAAGCTTTTATAAGATTCAAAAATTTAAATTTCACTATTTAAAAAATTAAAATTTTATTAGTTATTTTTATTGAAATTTGAATTTTTATTTAGAAATTATGTGTACACATATTGAGATCACATAAAATATGATTATCATAAATTTAAAGAAATACGGTAAGGAATCGTAACAAAACGGTAAGGAATCTTAACATGTGAATCAAAATGAAAATTCGTTTCTAATTATAATTTCTTCGTAATTTGAAGCATTCCTAAAATATGTATTTTGCCGTACAGCTATAATTACTTAATTTTCTAATATTTAATTACTTAATTTTCTAATATTTAATTACTTAATTTTCTAATGTTATTAAGAATTAGGAAAGATGTCAGCTTAACTTAACATATAAGTTAGTTTTTCATTTGATTAAAAAATTTTATATAATAAGCCATAGTGCCTTTCGATTAAATATTAAAATTTCACTAATTTTACTTATTAAATTTGGAATATAAAATTAACGCTTACGGTTACATTTTATAAGATTACATGAAATATGAGACATTTTTCAACAAAATGTTATATTATAAATGAAACAAACAATTTTATTTTCTTAATTTCATGTTTGATTATTGAATTATTTTTATTTGTTTTATAGAAATTAAGTTTAAAAAATTAAGTGATGAAATGCTTTGTGTCATAAAATTTTTCCACAGTTTCTGTAAATGATTCCAGAAATAGTTTAGTTAGTTAATGCAAAAGTTTTTATTTTTGTGAATCTGTTATCCTTAGATGTCATAATGATTTAAAAAAAATGATGTTTGTGCGCAGAAAATGTAAATGATTGCAATGTTTATACTACACTACCTGCCATTAAAATTGCCACACCAAGAAGGCGACATGCTACAGGCGTGAAATTTAAACAAATGCAAGAAGGTCGTGTAATATCCAAATGATTAGTTTTTTCAGCGCATTCAGACAAAGCAGGCGCCAGAAGCGACACCTACATTGTGTTTAAATGAGGAAATTGTTCACCGGGTCCCTCATACACAAATTGCATTTGAACGTTGTTGCCTCGTGAAATGTTGTTGTTATGTCTCGTGTAAGAAGGAGAAATGCGTACCAGCACGTTTCTGACTTTGATAAAGGTCGAATTGTAGCGTACCGGGATTGCGGTCTATCTTATCGCAGTATTGCTGCTATCGTCTGTCGAGATCCAATGACTGTTAGCAGAATATGTTATTGATGGGTTCAGGACGGTAATAAGGAACGCCATGCGGGATCTCAACGGCCACCTATCAATAGCAGCCGAGAGGACAGGCATATTATCCGCATGGCCGTAATAGATCGTGCAACCACGTCACGAGCCGTGAGTCAAGAAACGGGGTTGTTTGGAAGACAACAAGTGTCTGCACAAACAGTTCGACGACGTTTACAGCAGCATGGACTATCAACTCAGAGACATAACTGCGGCTTCCTTTGACAATGCGTCATAAACAAGAGCACCTTGAATGTTGTGATCAACGATGAACCTGGGCGTATGAAGGGCGAGACGTCATCTTTTCAGATGAATACAGGTTCTGTGTACAGGATCATGATGGTCGCATCCGTGTTTGGCAGCATCGTGGTGAACGCACACTGGTAGCGTGCATTCGTCATCGTCATACTGGCCCATCACCTGACGTGATGGTATGGGGTACCATTGGATACACGTGTCGGTCACCTCTTGTTCGCATCGACGGTACTTTGAACAGTGCACGTTATATTTCTGGTGTGTTATGACCCATGGCTCTACCCTTTATTCGAGCCCTGCGAAACCCTAAGTTTCAGCTGGATAATACCCGACAGCATGTTACCGGTATTGTACGGACCTTCCTTGATACTGAACATGTTCGGCTGTTACCCTGGCCAGCACGTTCTCCAGATCTTTCACCAATAAAAAACGTCTGGTCAATGGTTGCCGAGCGACTGACTCGTCCCCAATCGCCAGTCACTACGGTTGATGAACTGTGGCATCGTGTGGAAGCTGCATGGGCATTTGTACCTGTACATGCAATCCAAACTCTGTTTGACTCATGCCCAGGCGTATAACTGCTGTTATTACTGATAGAAATGATTGTTCTGGGTACTGATTTCTCAGCATCTATCCAGCCAAATTTTTTGAAAATTTAATCACTTGTTATTTCTTGTATAATATATTTGTCCAATAAATATCATTTTGTTATCTGCATTTCTTCCTGGTGTAGCAATTTTAATAGCCAGTAGTGTATTTTTCAATGTTGACACCACTTAAACTAACATCATTTTTTTTTTTTTTTTTGAAAATTTGCCATCTAGAATACTCAGACTCATCAAAATATTTGCCATTCTAAACTGTCTACTCCAATCGCAGTGTATATATATATATATATATAAAGTAAATTGCCTAAGACCTAAAGTAAATTGCCTATGAATCCTTCGTGTTTCTATAAATCAGCATTTGTATTCTTGTATAATGATGAGCTTTATATCCCATGGCGCAGCTTGTCCTTTTTGCTCCTTGCACCACAAAACCCAACCAACTATCTTTATACCCCATTCAGGGAAGATGGTTTTATAGTGTATGCAATCTTATAGATTATTGTATTTAACACTGTTATTAAGTCACTGAAACATCTGTTGCATTATTTAATATATCTATCTTGTCTTGTGACTAGTCACCGGTTACCTTTATCTTAGCATATCTTCACGGCATTTGCTACGGCAAGTAATATTTTGCTAAAACAACATACTCATAGTATACCCTTGACACACTGATGTGAAAAAATTTGAGTATTTGAATACTTCTGAAATGGATTATATCTTTAGACGGGCTCTAATAATTTACCAATGGTCATTTAAACTTCGATTCTTTCTCTTTAATATTAGTTTGGGGAAAAAGTAATCCATTATTTTTTCGGTAGACGTCTGTAGTGATCGATATCTCGTGAGGTATCTATCAAACAATTTCAGATTTATGCTCGTTGGAAAGGTGACATTTGACACTAAAATATCCTCTTGCGGTTTTTTATTTGATTAATTCAGTTGCGAGTACAAGGTTTTAAAAATGGAACTCAACAAACAGAAAATTCGATACATTTTCGTTTTTCTCTTGTAAAGGAGAAAAAGATAGCCGGGTGTTTTTTTGGTGTTTATCGTCCTATATAAGACTGTAACAACCAGCTACGTACAATTTTTGTTTCGTCGATTCCGTTCGAGTATTTTTGATGTTAAAGATGCACCTCGCATGTGATACAGCATCGTCGAAAATGTCTATAAAATATTAAAGATGATCGAAGTTAACCGCATGTCAGCAGTCGTAACGCGCAAGACCTAAAAATCTACATAAAGCTGTTTTAATCTTTTTTACAAAGTGAATCCAAAAGAAGTTACATAAAGTTCACGTAAAAATAATGGATTTCTTTTTCCCCAAACTAATATTTGATTTTGAACGTTGATGACACCGTGAGCAGCCCTATTTAAACTGTAAAATTACAGCTATGTAAATTGCATCATTTGTAAGTCAGATCCATATTTATGCAAAACTTATAATTTGCATAACACTAATTCAATTATTCTTCAGTGTATACAATTCAAAAATAGTGTGATTGTTTTACTTTTAACATAGTAGAAAAAAATTTAAAGCAAATTTTTAATAAAAACAATTTTTGTCATCATTTTTACCAAAAAATAGCACAGTTCGACTAAGTTATTTCCATATTTCATTTAAAAATAATTTTTATAACATTTAGAAAATTATTTATTATTGTTTATAAAAATGTTATTTTTTAAAATATTAAATATAAAAATCAAATTATTAGAGCATGAATATTATAGGCATGTAAACCACAAAACCTAAATATATTCAACAATTCAGATCTTAAACATTTCAATTTTATGCAAGACATTTCTAGAATATTAATATTTTCTTATTATGAAATATTAATATACTAGGTATGCATTTTCTTACTTCTCGAGCAGAATTATATTTCCATTAATTTTTCTACAATACAAATATATCAATTTAAAATGAATGCTTAATAAAGTGAAAATAGATCGTTTTTTATGCTTCAGTTTTTAAGAATAAAAATGCCTTTCAAAATAATTTAACATATATATAAATATTTGGAATGCAAATGTATTTGTGAAAAGAGTAACATATGTAAGCAATATGAATTAATTCAAAGACTAACAAATTTTCAAACAAAATTGATTGCAAGTTCAATTTTAGTAACTCATACATGGTTAAAAAAAGTACATTTAATAAATCAAATGTTTCAAAATTTTCTCAAGATGTTGACATTTCAAGTAGAGAAATTGTTTTAGAAAGAAAGTTAAGTATTGATTGACAATGATTCTTAAAAGAACTTAACTGTAAACATGATAAATGACTTTCCCAAAATTTGAATAAATGTTCAAAGTTTAATTTTATTTTAGAAAAGAGTTTCTAGTTCCTAAAACAACTATTTAAAGAGAATCTACGTACATTCATACTTCTACAATAAGATACATTTAATACTTGAATTCTATTCAATTGATGTATGTTTCACCATAAATTTATTTGAAAAACTTTAAGTTTGAATTTCTTAAAAGTAAATTTTCCATAATTTAATTAAGAATTATTTTTTATAGATGAGGTAAAATATTGTCATTAATATTTATGTTTCATAATTTTGTTTAAGGAAGAGAATTTTAAGAATTTGTTGTATGTAGCAATAAATTACTGCTTAAAAAAGAAATATTTAAGTAAGATGAATATTAAAATGACATGGGAAGATATGTTATTACAATAATAACTTATTAAATTTTTGAAAACTTTATTTTTTTAGATGTTTTTAATACAATTTGCAATAGTTTCAGTTTTTTATTTAACATTTTATCATAATCAGATTTTTCTTAGTTATTAAAATTGCATTCAATTATGAGGAAAACAGTTTAATATCTCAATCACAAATCTGCAGACTCATGATTCAGAACTTAATAAAATAACATTGAAAACATATTTGAATAATTTCGTTTTTCATGTGATAATATTTAAAGTCATTTGAAAGTTTTTTTTCTTTTTAAATCAACCATCATTGTTATTAATAAGACACTGTAATTAATTAATTTATAAATTTGTAAGTTTGAAAATAATAAGCGTATTTTTAAAAATAAATAAAAATATTTTATTTTTATCATGAAAATAATTTAAGAATTTATAATCTTGTGATATCATTACGTAAGACTTATTTTATCTGATAATAGAAATTATTATCAAGTGAAATAATTTGATGAATGTGATACATCAAATTATTTCACTAATGATAAGTTAATAATAATAAGTTATATTAAAAACTAAAATAGATAAAATTTGGTTTATAGAATAAAATTTAGATTAAAATTTGTAAAATTTCACATTTCACCTGTAAAAGCCTGTTGCAATTTTATTAAGTAATTTATTGATGACTATAGTATTTAAATGTTCTCTTTTATAGGTAAATAAACTGAAACTATCAATTTTCTATAAAATTTGGAAACACTAAAAATAAAATGAACCAGCTATTTATTTCATTAGTTTAGGCATAAGAATTAAATATCTTGAAGAACACAAAAAAAAATTTAAAAAGAAAATAAAATTTTCCGTTCATTGGAGTAACATTTTATTTCAAATTTAAATTAATATAAAATAAAGAAATTTCAAGTTAATAGAAAATATATCGATACATTTTAATCTCATTTTCAGTATCACTAGAGAGTATATAATATTTATTAAAAATTATACTGAAAAGTAAATTTTCTTCATAAATGATACAAAAAGAAAATAGTTCTACATTTTCTGCATTTATTTAAACAGTAATTTATTTAACATAAATTTTAATATATTTGCTCTTTTATATCTTATAACTTTCCGTCACACAGAATTTCGTAACATACGTATTGATAATTAATCATAGGAAGGAATTCAAACAACAATTTATCAAATAATATTTGAATATTCAAATCAACAAATAAGGAATAAACCTATATGTATTACAGTACAGATTTCGATAGAAACTCTGAGACATTCTATATTTGTAGAATGTAATAGTATTTATTAACTTTGAAAACTTTTTACGCTTTCCAGTTTCTTGGAGAATCCAGTTTCTTGATCCCATTCACAGCAAATATTGTTTTATCCTCTTAGCAGGATTTCTAAGGAATTAAATTATTTTTGACGTATCCAATAAATATTATCAGTCTAATAATCACTGTCACAGTGTACATGGAGTAATAAAATCTTTTACCGTCTGGAGACCTCTGCAGTCAAAGCTAATTACAGGAATAAACTGTTGAAGGCAAGTGTAGATAAATTTCCCTCTTCCTTTTTCGTAGAAATAGAAATAGATAAGGAAGCTCCCTGCGATGAAATTTCTAGCAGGCAATGCTTCTTTAATTTGACAAGCGAGATGTAGACATTGACTAACAGATCTTTACTATTGACGTTCTATTATTTATCATTCTATATAGTCGAGATGTCGTTAAGTACTCTTTCATTCAAAACTGCAAATATATAGTTTCAAAACGTACACTGTAAATCAAATAAATATTATTACATTATACGAAACGTATGTAATTAGTTTTCAATAAAACAGAACAAATAAAGCGTAACAAAAGACATTTATTTTAGAATAAGAAGGTATTTCATAGAAATTAGCTATGAATATAATAAATTTTAAATATTAATGAAGATTTTAATAAATGTTTTAAAAATTAGGCATTTAATTAAACAGTAAAACTACCTTAAATACCAAATTAAAACAAATATAAAGTAAATTGTGGCATATTACCTTTACATTCTACTGTTTTCTCACTGTATATGATTTAATAATATTCTTTGGATTTATAATGTTATTAAAATAGCCACCCAACGTGTCTAGTGGCCCGCTTTATAAACGGGTTTGTGGTGGTGTGACGTGATTAGTACTACTCACCTCCGTGACTTGGTTCACAGGTGCCCACTAGATAGCGATAAATGAGTAGCAGTTTCCGGCCATGTTGTGAATAAAAAAAGGTTAATCACCCAAGTGCCCACCATTGGAAAAAAATAAATAATTTTATTAAAATGAAATGTAGTTAGCTAAAAGAGAAATCAAACTAATAACATAATTTGTAAAATATTTTGTTTCAATGATTATGTAAATTATTTATTTAAAGAGTAATGTTTCTTTAAATTTATATACAATATCTTAAAATTTACATATAAGAGTGTATAATAAAATTGAAAAGTAATAAATTGAAAATAAATTACAACAATACTCGATAGTAGAAAAACAAATGTCATATGCTATTGAACATATGAATAACATAAGACAACTTACTAGAGATATAAGTTGAAAAATTCCATCTTTAATATTTAAATGAAGTTTCAAAATGTATCCTCTTTAGATCAGTTTCAGATATGATAGATAATACAATTGAAGATAATGATCAAAAATAAGCCAGAAAATGTTTATTAAGTATCAGATATTCAAGCAATCCTTTTTATGTTGATTAGTTTTTTAAACATTTTGTGTTGTTAATAAGGAAAACAATTTTTGGAAATATTCAAAACAAAGAGAAAAAAAATGATTTTTGCTTTTCATTTTAAATATAAATTTATATTAAATTTAAATATTTGAATGTGACATGCATGAAACTAGAAGATAATATTTTATAAAGAATGAATGATATTTAAATTCAGTAAATATAACTTTATGATTCAGCCTAATTTAATGTGAAGTGCATGTAAATAAGCCGAATCAAAATTTAAGAAAACGCTTTGTTTATTATAACTATTAAATAAAAATAATGGTGATAAATATATTATAAGTAGGCATATCAATACTGTAAGGAAATTCTGCAATAAAAATATTCTTAAGAAATCATCAAAAAAAAAAATACATTTTTAAAAAAATTCAAAACAGTCTTTCAGTGTTTAACAAAAGTATATTATAGAGTCACAACAATGTAAGTGAAAAATAAGTTAATTTGAATCATATTTTGGTTATAATTTAAACTAAGGAGAAACATTCAGAAATAAGAATTGTTTTGCGTAAACACAATAATGCTCTGTTTCATCATTGCATGCCTTCGGAAGTGCAATATTTGAAGAAATTTTGTACGTTATTCATATAATATTAAGTAATTGAAATAATAAATTTTGGCCATTAGAGAATGATGGAGAAATCAGTAATACATGTTATCAATCAGTAAAAAGGTAAAGTTCAAAATTATTGTTTAATAAGACTGTATAGTAAATTCAAATGTTCAGTTATATATTAATAGAAATAGATAAATATATTAAGGAAAGTCTAGATTCAAAGCATATAAAATCTATTCTAAAATAACAAAATGATATATCACACAAGAGACATATATGATTCAATTCTATACAGAAGGTGTTTTTTAAAGTTAAGAACCCGAGAAGAAATTTTAATGTTTTTTTTCTTTCTTTTAAAGAGATTAAGAAACTTTTCCTATCTTATATTTTTCAATGAAACAGCTGTACTTAAATAAATCCATTATCTTCTGATCACTAGAGTAACACATGTTAAGTATTTTTTTTTTTTTTTTAAGATATTGACTATAAAGTTTACCCAAGTTTATAAGGTGCCTACTGTAGGTTCAGGAACAATGAAAGAAATTAGTGATTCAATCATTGAGTGCTACACAGCTGATTCACCGTTAATCACTCATATTAAAGATTATTGTGCATAGTTATTGTGATTTATAAATGCAACGTGCTAATCTTAAATGAGGAATGAGGTTAAAATCAAAAGCTAGCTAGCTTGACTACCAAAATACATAAACTGTAAAGATTAGCTATTTACAAGAAATGATAATTTTGTGTTATCGTTAAACAATAAACACATCGGAACTATTACTAAACAATCCACAGTATTTGCAAATCAAGCACAGTATGTGTTAATCATTGTACTAAAGGAACAATAATTTTGTGTCCTCATTAAACAATGAACACCGAAACAAAATCATTAAACAATTCATAGTATTTCTATTTTCTTAGTGTTGTATGTACAATAGTGAATAAATTTTTAGTTACCTGAAATGCATGCACATTTCAAAACCCTAATTCGCATCAATCATTCGACTAACATAAAAATAAAAGAGAAAACGGTAAAAAAATTTTGAATTATTTCAATAGTTGATCTACGTAAAAATAATGACCCAAATTCTTCAGGTGGTATGCAAGACTATGTCATATCTGTATATTTAGGGTATTATCAGTATTTGGATATATAAATTAAAATAGTTGTGTTTTTATCAGTAGTGTCTTTAAGGTCTAACTCACCATATTGGGGAGAAACGTTTGATAGGTCTGAAGGTGCATAACTTTTTAAAAATAATTTTCAGTGGTCATTATACCATTTCGATTTCTATCATCTGCAGTTCTCGAGAAATGCAAGCAAAATTAAGATATCTTAGGGGACATTTAATTATTCTTCAATTGATAGGAAATTTGTCATATCATTAAGTATCTCAAAACAATAAAAATCAACAAAAGATATTATGTGGTGAGGGAAAAATAATGAAAATTTTACGGGCAATTCATCATTCTTAAATCTCTTTCAGAATGTTATTGTTAGAGTTAACTATACCATAGTAATAATAGTCTACAAGATGAGATAGAATGCCCTAGAAAATCCTATTAGTTTCCTTAATTTTTAATTACATGAGTAGGAAATTTAAAATTGGTTGTCATTCAGTTGTTTCCTCTTGTTTTAAGAGATTCTGCATTCGCATGAGTGTTGTTTATTTAGTTTCACCAAATTAATAATAAAGAAGTATAATCCGTAACTGAATCTGTATACATAACAAATATTCAGCAAACTCAAATAAAAACACGAAGATCATTTATATTGTTTTTTATGAGTGCTTTTAAATTCTATAAGCAAAACGTGCATGAGAAAAAAATTTAAATTTTTCAAATTTGTCAAATTTCCTCTTTTTATAGAATAGAATGTTCAATATCATCAATCCAAAACCAGATGAAAATTATTTACGCTGTTCATTGTTATATACGTAAAATGTAAATTAATAAGGTGTATTTGGTAGCGTTATCGATTATTAATATTTTAGTTAGGACATGAACAAAACTGAATGCGAGATTTACAAATAAATTGAGATTTTTAATCTGAAATTTATATATAAGTGGAATGAAAAATTCACCAATGAAATGAAATCAAAATTTTGAAATTTCAGGTTTATATATATAAAAGTGGTCATCATTGTTTTTTTATCATTGTCATTATTTGTAAATCATTTTTGCATCATACATCATTATATCATCCAAAGGTTTGTCATACTGGGATAATTTTATCTGTAAAGAGACCACGTATTCTTTATAGTTCCTCTTTGATGATCCAAAGGAAACAAACTTCAACAAATGTTTTCATAGTTCAAATTTTCCATAAACTGAAATCCAGCTTAATCCTGTTACATAACGTCTGCTGTTATTTTTCTGAGATTTCATATTAATTTTAATTAAACTATAAAATCACTTCAATTAAATCAATGAAATATTGCAAGAAAATATTAATGTGATATAAAATGTAAATAAAGAAAGAAAGATATGAATTGCAAACTGGGTGAAGGTGTGTTGTACAAAAAGCAGTTAATCGATATGAATATTGACATTAAAAATATTTAACAACATTTAATTCCTTTATAAGAACTTTTTTTAATAGTTAAAATGTATTTATAACTTTTCCTTTTTATCCACTGTTTAAATTCTACAGAAACTTTTATTTCGAAATCTATATTTGTCCAAAAGGCTCTCACATAGAATCTACTTCAACTTTTTTTCTTTTCTTTTTTTTTTTTTTAATAAGTAATTCTAAATACTATTAAGCTTTTTGGATATAAAATATTAATAATCAAAATTTAACTTTAAAAATGAGATTAAAAAATAAATGCATCTTTTTGTTATATTTTTATTTTGCCATAAATAAATCTTAAACGGCATCATGGGATTCAATTCATGAAAATGGCTTTTTAATGTTATTTACTTGGATGATAGATTTTAAAGTCTTAAAATAAATATTGCTGTATTATTGAAATAAATATTAAAAATTTTGATTAAAATATTATACTAACTAATCATACATGTCACAATTCATGTTTTTTCTATTTAAACATTGATTAATCTATTCCAATCTTATTGAAAATATTGAATAGTTATGTATACCACATTATTTTATTAAAGTTATTTTCAAGAGGAACATACCTTATACTAGAGTAAAATAAATTAATATATATATGATATAAAAATAAATTAATATATATATATATATATATATATATA
>JAPDSC010129563.1:0-22736 GCA_026290005.1 Latrodectus geometricus
TTTTTTTTTCTATGACTAACTTAATATGACTTATCCTAAAATTCCGAAAATAAGTTATTAATGAAAATTTAGCAAGTAAGAGTTAAAAAAAAAACAATCGCAAATGAGCTATTGATACGAGTATAAATTAATAACCTGATTATTGTCCATGTTTTTTTGGAATTGACATAAACAGAAATCGTCGGAAATAGAAGCCAAAATACTATGCTGCTTTGTACATTTTTTTAGAACAAGCTTCTGTGAACATGCATACATTGTGGTGCTGGTAAGCCCAAGACTCTGTTAGGTTTGGAATACTTCGCCATCGCCAAGCACCTCGTAATTTTGAATACACAATAAAATTTCTAGACTATCCAACTGATTTAATATTTGTTTCTTGGAAAAGTTACAAATATTATACCTAAGAAAAAAATAAATCTCTGACTTTAAAATATATGTAAGAAATTTTAATCTATGTAAGAAAAAGACATTCCCTATTCATTTTTCAAGTAAAATTCAGCATTCTTCAAAATAAAACAAGTTTTATTCATCCAAATGAAATCAAGAGTTTAGACTATTAAAATTTGTTCAAGCAGCAAGCACTAGATGGCGCACACCCGCATACATGCATATTCAGCTGCTTGGAGAAAATCAGTCGCACTGATGAATGACAGCATTTACGATAGAACGACGAAAACATGGACTCATTTTTTTTCCATTCTTTTGTTTCTTGTTTTTATTCCTACTGTAGTTTTTTTTCCCTCAAGTTTTTAGTTTCTTTATTTTTTTTAATACTGTGATTTCACTTCAGTTCTCTCCTCCGCCCCCTGTTTCTTATGCAATTTTCTTCGGCAACAATTTATTCCAGAACTCTTTCCTGCAGCCTCTCTATTAAAATCATTCCACCCACCCCTTTTACATAATATTCCACCCTGTCTACAAAGAGTCGTCTGCTCGTTTCGAGTAGTTCCTTACTTTTTTTTTTTTCTGTTTCCCCTTCTTATAAAATCGGTTTCTTTCATTCATCTTCCACGAAATCATTAGGGGCGGATGAAAGGACGGCGTGGCCATATCTTATTGATTTAAATTTCGGTTTGTTTCTGGAACTCAATTACTAACTTCCGGTTTCAAGAGGGGTATTTCTAAGCAAATGAACGGGGTTAGTGTTCATAAAACCTTCTTGATGTTTTTACATACTCGAGAACATCACTGTTTAATTATGGAAGGAATTTTTTAAAGATTAGCATGAATATGGGAAGAAGTCTTACTACAAATGATTTTAAGAATAACAAAATAATTCTTCTATTCAAGTTTGATAAAACTGTTAATTATATTTACATGTTAATAATTGGTTATTTACTAAGACAAGTATATTTTATTGGTGTGATGCTACAGTATGTTAATGACACACATAAAAATTAATCAAATGCTGAAATTTATATGCAGAAATTCTTTTTTCTAAAACAAAAACTATCTCATTAACCGAAAAATTAAATGTCTCTGAATTCTCGAAGTAGTCTAAGCTGCTCCTAGATAAGACTGACTAAATTAGACTCACTAATCTAGTCCTGACGAGAAGGATTAAGTAGACTTGAAAAGACGACTGACAAATGAAATTGAAAAAAAAAACCCGATGTACCTAAACATAAAAATTTATAAATCTAAGCAAACTACTCCAGTTCAACAAATGCTGAAAAATAGGTGAAGCAGAAAATCCCATTCCGCAATAATGTAAAATCATTCCCCAGATTCGGTTATAGAGCGAGTGTAAATTCACGAAGATTATCCGAACAAAAAAAAAAAATAAATAAATAAGTAAAATAAAAATAAATAAATAAAAAAAAATGTAATCGTTGTTTTCTTCCCACATTCCAGAGAACCATTTGCGGGATAACCCCTCTTCGGGATTCGAAGAAGGCACATCTGTTCCATTTGTGGCAGAAGCAAGCTTCACTTTGATGGACTCGATTTAACGTAAAACCAAGAAAATAAGACTTTGATCTTCCGGTGATTGGAGAAATGTTAAGGTTATTTTTTTTTTCCTTCAAGTGTTTGAGATTTATTGATAAGGATGCTGTTTTTTTCTACGCAAATTGTTCACTTCTTTTTTTTTTCCATCCCTAAATCATTACCAAAAAGGTAAAACAAGTTGTATTGTGTTGCGCACATTCGTATGGATGTGAAATATCGATGCAGTATAAATTAAAAACTTTTACCTTACTTTGCAAACTTTATTAAAATTAAAGTTTACTGAGATTAATAGTTCGAACAATCTATATGTGAAATTAAATTGAATCGATATGAATAAAATTCATATAATAATAACCTGAAAATTTTTTTAAAAAACCTATGCCAGACCTTGGCATGACTTCTATTAGTCTAAGATGGGCAACCCAATAGAGATTTGACAGATAAAAAAAGTGAGAAAATTTTTTAGCAGAATTGATTGCTGCTACGTCACTAAGTCGAGAACAAGTGATCTCCAGACACGTCAAAGGCACTGTACAATGGTCAAAAAAGGGTGTCAAATGCTTTTAGAACCGCGGTGGCCTCGTTAGTTAGAGCGTCGTTCTCGTTACCGGAAGATAGAGAGTTCAGTAACAAGGTCAGCATATTAGAAGAACCATCGTATTCACTAATGGCGACTAGGGCACGTAAAAAATATGTCGTAGTCACAATGTTCTCCATGTTCCCATTCCAAATTAATACCTCTGAGGGTGTTAGGAGCCAGGCTTTGAGTCTTCTCTGGCTTCCTATCTCTAAATTGGAAGATCCAGATGGTGCTGCCATCTATGAGCCAAAGTCGTACTTCCACCCTCGTAGGAGGTTGCTCTGTTCTATAACGGAAGGCGCCAAGTGTCATAAGTAACAACAATTATATCATGTTAGTCATGACTTATTATTTAAGAATTGTACAATTATAATAATCAATTAGTTGTGAAAAATAATTTAAACAGGTTTGCAGAATACTAAATTTTATTCACCTTTTATATCAATCAATTTTAATGCAGATGAAAAACATTTCAACTCTTTATCCATAGCTTTTTTTAATATTATCACAGGCATTCGTTGAAAATTTTCTTTAAAACATTTGTAGCTGGTTTAACAACTATAGACTGCCAGTTATAATTTTCCTATCTATTTTAGGAGTATTTTCTTTATTTATTTATGGAAAACAAAGGCTCAAAACAATTTAATGTTCCATATGACTTCGTATAATAAGATAAACTAGTTCGACAATCTGAGAAAAACTAAAGGAAACTTATAATAGTTAGTGGGCAATATTTTATTGAGCCCATTAATTAAGGTAATAAAAACACAAATTATATATTCAGAAAATATTTAATATTCAGAGTCAATATTTTCTCAAGATAAAACTCTTTCGTTGAATGGACGGTGGATTAAGCATTCATTAATGGGCTTTGATTCCCTTCAATTCTCGCCAAATAAAATTTTTTTCAACCTCCACTTTCCTCACCACTTGAATTATAATTAATGCCTAATCTATGAGCAAGGGTGTAAAGGAGGGGGGTTTCTTACAATTTTCAGCCCACTGGGCAAATAACAAAAATCTCTTGCGAAAACTCCCGATAACGCAGCTCCAGATTTCACGGAGGAAAAGGTAAACAACTTAAGAGATTTAAAAAGGGGAAAAAATTAATAATTTATTTAAATCCCTTATCGTGAAGGTAACACACGTTCTGAGCAGAGATGGAATGAGGGGGGGGATTGAAAATAAAAAAGTGGGGGGGACGTGTACTTCGTCCACCAGTAAGGTATGAATTAAAAGTAGAGGAGTGAAAAAATGGTGAAAAAAAAAAAGAAAAAAAGGAGAATTTTTCGCAAATAAATAAATCCCATTAAACAAATTGATTGCAAACAAAGGCTTCGGAAAAATATTGCTCGAGGCGATAATCACGTTTGATTATGTTCCCTACCACGCGTATGTAACATAACGCAGGATAACTTCCTTGAAGGGGGTGAAGTTATTTTTTTTATTATTAATTTCATATTTATTCTATTTTCTTCACTTGGTCTTGTTCTCAAGTTGTAATGTGTGTGTAAACAAGAGAAGATGGGGGTTTTACGGAATACTTAATTTTATTACCTTTCCAGCCTAGGGTCAGGAAAGAAAGAGGATCCCCCCTGTTCTCTGTCCTGCATACATTATCAGGGGGGCTTGCAACCCTCTTCCACCCCTTGCCAAAGAAAATGTAATTGACGGGTATTTGGAGAAAATTATTCAAGATTTGCATTCTTGAGAAGGCTAAAGGGGGCTCTGATTTTTTTATTTCTCTTTTTCTTTTTTTTTAACGCATCTCAGATGGCAAATGGATTTTATTTTTAAATATCGGATTTCCGGTTTGTTTTCTACTCGAATTTATGGAAAGTTTTTAGCAGAACTTATCATCGTAACTCATACGCTCCTTAAACTGTTAAAGTAAAGTGGGAAACTTCGGAGAGAATGCTGAAGAAAAGCTATTTTAAGTAGTATTAAAGTCACGCGAGACTTTTTTTTACCCCTAACAAATATTTAGGTTATCAGTTTTCGATTAAATGCGCATGCTTCAATAAAATATTAATCTCTTTCAAGTACTAGTAATCTCGAAAAGCCATTTTGATTAATTAAACACATTTTTATGGATTTTATTAATAAAAGAAAATTACTGAAGTTTGATAAAGGGATAAATTAACATATAATCGAAAAGAAATCTATTAGGGCTGCGGTGGCCTGGCTGGTTAGAGCTTAGTTCTAGTTACCGGTAGGTGGTAAGTTTGGATCCCGGCTAAGTTTGGATTCACTAATGGCAACTGAGGCACGTAAAATATGTTGTGGTCGCAACGTCCTCCACCTTCCCATTCCAAATACCTCTGGAGATGTTTAGGAGCCAGGCCTTGTGTTTCTCTGGCTTCCTATCTCTAAATTGAAAGACTCAGATGGTCTTGCCATCTAGGATCCAAAGTCGTACTTCCACCCTCGTGAGGGAGGGGTTGCTTTCTTCAAAAAGAGAAGACGCTTTTTCTGATTTCAATTGCCCAGTCCAGGCTTGGGCTTCGCCAAGTGTCATATATGTAACAACAGACATCTATAAATCCCCTTTTCTGTTAAGAGTAATTCATTTCAATCACTCGATGTGGTTACTGAAGCACGTATCAACACATTTTGAATTTTTTAAATTTATATTTAATAATTTCTTAATAAAAAAATTTAAAAATTCATTCAAAGTATAAGTGAAAGGCTCCATAAATCTCAAAATAGAGGGCAATTAAGTAATCTAGAAACTTTTACTTTTTTTTAACTTTATCAGCTTATTTTGTGAGAGTGGTCATTTCTTATATTTAAACACATTTTGTGTCCGAAATAAAATTGAGAGCTTATAAGTTGGCGAAAGACTACTCAAACTGATGAAATAACTTAAACTAATTATTTGCTTACTTAAAATCACCATTTTGTACTTAAAAATGACAAAAATGTTAACCGCCACAACGTATTTAGTCATCACTTACAGACATGACCAAAATATGCAAAATAATATCCCAGTTTTTACGGGTGGAGTTGTGTCATGATTGTCAGCCAATCAAAAACTTTAAAATGAATTTTGGATTCAAGGGGCATTAAACGTATTTCTGTGCAATCCAAGAAAATGATTAAAAAGAATAAAATTTTATAAATTATTTAAGTGAAAATTGAAATAAATTGTTATTTATGTGTTACGTAAAAAATACTATTTATATTCATCGCGCAAAATACCATGATTAATAACTTTGAAAAGTAATTTAGGAGGTTTACTATGGATTCTATAAAAATCATAGGATTGACTTATGCTTTTATGTTTAATAAATTCAAGCATTAATCTAATAAATTTAGTTCAAGCAAATAAGTCTGATAAATTATATTCAAGCATTAATCTATCGCAATAATGTTTATAAAAATTTAAATAAAATAATTTTATTTTTAGAATTAATGACTGTGTTTTTGGTATTTATATATAATAATATATAAAAACAAGTTTTATTTCTTCTAAGTGGACAGAATTTAAAGAAAATGAATTGGATTTTTTATTAGCATTATTAAAAGTAAAGTAAAATAAGAATAGAGTTGAACAAGCAGAAAATATTTTTATGATATTTTACATAGAGAAGTGCATCTTCTTGTTTCTGCAGAAATTTTTGGTGAAGCTTACGAATTCACCGTTGCCACTCTAAACACACAAAAATACGACAGTAAATCTTTCGAAATTGCGATGTCTTTCTATAAACACATTTTAAGAGGAAAGAAAAACAAACACACGCGCATTTGAAATGTAAGATATCGAAACTCAGAAGAAAATGAATATTTTTTTCCCTTTCTTATTTTATGCATAGCATGATCCAAAACACAATAAAGCCTGGGTTCGAGAGTTGGGAAAAAAACTCTCCATTTAGTGTAAAATATTCCCCGCCGTTTTCCCTTTTCTTCTTTAAGCATTTCACGTCTGTAACATGATATATTAGACTAATGCTGCGCTTATTATTGAATTCTGCGTTTTTGGCTTTAAATCACTGGAAAGATATTACGCGGGTTCGAGGATAAAGATTTTCCCTTTATTTTCCCTCAAGCCTATCGGGGTTCGAGAGTGTAGCCTACTTCCGTGACGTATCAATCATTAGATGTTATTTCCGCGCTCGCCTTGAATAACGGGTTGAGACAGATGGGGCTATTCCTTTGACCGATCAACGAGTGAAATGTTATCAAGGCCACGAGATATATGACATTTTTCTACTAAATAAATTGACAAGATGTCGGGAAACATATAGAACCGACAATTTATCTCTTTTTTTCCACTGATAATTTTTGCTCACGATGTTAATCATTTCATATTGAAGAAAGAAAACAGATGTTTCCACATCAATCTTTCAATAATGAAAAAAGTTGTCTTTATTGTTTGAAAGTGTCAAAGATAATTTTCAAAAATCCCCATGGTTAAAAAATGTCATCGTTTGATTAAATTCCAAGAGAAAAAATTTTTTTTATCAGAATATGACAAGTCAAAAATTATAAATAATAGTTTTTGTGCCTAAAATATTTTAACGAAAATACTTTATGCATGGTACTTGAAATAAAATTTTTATTAATAATGGGACTAAATTTGGTAAAGCTTTTGAATAATACTAATTAAAAAACCCATTGATAAATTCAAAAAGAAAATATGGATAGGATTATTTAATGATAAATCTACTCCTATATTGCCTTATATAATATAAAAAGAAGAATTTTAAAAAGCTGAAAATTAATATTATTTTTAGCTACGTTTTCCAATACTTATTTTCACTTGTTGTCGTTATCGTGGCAGCTGGGCTGCCAACATGGGTTTCGCTTTTCCAACTAAACCATAATTGTGTGTGGAGTTCGAATTCTTCAGTGCATATATGCTATAGGTACCCGTTTATAGGGTAGGCAACCATTCACAACTCATTCATACAAGTAAAGAACAAAGACAGGAGAGAGAGAGAAAGTGAGTACATCTAAGCTCGAACCAGGATTCGAACCCAGGATCTCCCCATCCACAGTCAGGCTCGCTGACCATTAGTCAGGGATGATGGTACTTATTTTCACTTAAAAAAAATAGCAGTCAAATTGATATTTGAGCTGATTTTTTCCCACCTAGAGAAACAATAATCCCTGTAAATATTTATCGTCATGTGACACTATCAGCATTAAATTAAATATCTAACATTGCTTGATCTAGCGCTGCTCAAAAAAAAACCCGGTTGCATAATGGTTGCGTTTCGAGCACCCAAAGCACAGGCTCTAGGTTCAATTCTTTGGCTGGGCAAGATTGATTCCGCCTTTCATCATCTCAGTGGGTCAATAAAAGTGAGAACTAAGCCTTCTTGGGAACTAAAGCACTTGGAATTTCGCATTAGGCTGGCCACCTAACCGGGATGTACCTTTCGCACGTCACGGCCCTCGGTCAAGAAAATAGGTACGGGCAGTGTAGGCCTTGATACTTCAATGAGTTGTCGTGCCACAGAAATTAAAATGAAATAAGATCAAAATGGAGAAGAAAAATGGATGATAATGATCCAATTTGTATTTCTTTCAATAATATCTAAAAGCCTCTCCGGAGTTCCAATCACAGTATTTGAATTTGCAGTAAAGATGAGTTTCCCATGCGGTTAAAATCGTTATTTCTTTTTAATAGTAAGTAGTTCTAGTTAAAAATATTACAAAAATTGGCCCAACTTCTTCCAAATAAGTCTAAAATCATCTATAGCCGTTCTCTCATGATACAAATAACTGTATAGTGAAGTTCCGCCATCAGTATAATATAATAACAAGCCTTTATTTTACCACTAGTTCAGATATCTTTCAAGTTTTTTGATGATACATTATTCAATATTAAGCCATCCATGTGGTATAATAGCAAGCGGATTACTTTACCACTAGTTCAGAAGTCTTTAAAGTTACTTGATGATTTTTGTGGTTCAAAATTAAGCCATCCTCGTGGCACAATAACAAGAGCTTTACTTTACTATCATTTAAGTTGACTACCAATATAGTTCTCAATACATGTAGCTCAAAATTTTGAAGAGATGGAGACCTTTAATGGTTTCTTTAAATAGAAACCACTGAACGTAGTGGGCCAATTGGAAACTTACAGAATAAATTACTTATTTAGTTAGTGAAATGATTAAATTTGGAAAAATATGAATGAAATTGAAATATATAGACATAAAAGAATTAGCGATTCATATATTTACGACCTGTATACAAGAGTTCAATTTAAAACCTCATAAGAAACAAATTTTACTATTACAAAATATTTTATTTATTTAAAATGATAGAAATATTACATATTTCCCTCTTCGGAAATAAAATTAGATGAGGGATCAATGATGATGTCATAAAGATTCTAATTAGCCAAGAGAAAAATCTTTAAAAAAAGGAAAATAAAGAGCTTTGTAGAGGGGTGGGCCTTGTTGGGCAGGCTCTTTTCATTCTTTCCGGAACGAGATGATTGCAGGTGAGGGTGGAGGGTGCACAAATAGCAGCACCCTTTTGTGCTGCCGGAAGTAATTGCTGATCCACGTGATTCTGAGATCGTGTTCTTTGCCCCGGATCCCTAACCTACTTCCGGAAGAACTATTCAAATCCGAGGTCCTTAAGCAAAACAGCTTTCATTCAGTCTGGAACTCAGTCAGCTGGTCTCGACGTCCTCCAATCAGAGAACTCAATGGTATTCGAAGAATATTTTTTTTTTCCCTAAACTTTACGCAAGAGAAAATATAAATAGGAAAGAGCTATGCAAATCTCACGAAATTTTCTAAAATAATATGCTCTAGTTTAGTCCATAATAATAAAATCTGTAACAGACGTGCTTAAGTTTTAGATTTGACTCATTCATAAAATTCACGATATGAAAATATTTCACATGATAATTTAAAGGATAAATTCCAATTTTATTCAATCAAACCTTAATACATGATTGCATTTTCACAATTATAAAAAAGGAAAAATTTATTCAAATTAAATCACCAAATTTTGTATTTTCATACAAAATAAATATCATTGATATGGGATATTTTCTCATCTTTGAGTCCAAATTATTTATTCTTACTTTGTTATTAAAAGCATTTAAAACTTTCAAAAAAAAAATAATAATTGGTTGGATGAAAAAGAAGTTTATGTTGTACCATAAATTATGTGCCTCAACATATAAATTAGGTTTAAAATTGGTATATCACATAAGATAAAAATGTAGTCCCGAAACCAAAAAAAAACTAGCTAAGAGTAGGACCCGTGAAAATTAATTAACCTTATACGTCTCCTATTAGTTATTTATAACAAACAAAAAGCAAACTTAGAACTGACATATACAGCTTTTTGATGAAGATCTTTCCCTCTGAGCCATAAAAACTGGTTAAAAATAAATGGTTGTGTTATAATTAAATTTACTCAAGATCAAGAATCGACCTTGAATAAACTCAGTTTTTAAAAATACCAAATTATCTTATGAAAAATCGAAATACTGAAAAACGGAAGCGTAAAATTTCTCTATTGAATGTAATTTTTAAGACGTTTCATACCTTTAAGAAAGGATACAGGGATACTACGAACGCTTAAAGATCCATTTCAGTAACAAGTTAAGTCTTAGCTAATAAAAGAATAGAATCATACTCATATCCAAAAGTTAATGCATTTATACTTAGCCGAAGTCATTTGTGCCAACTTAATTTCTAAAGGCGTAAGGTATAGCTCAGATGTCGGCTTCGTTTCTTCACAATGATTTAAAGAAAGCCGCGAGGCGAGCAACAATGCCTTATTCAGCAAAATTATGAAAAGCAAAAACAACATAAAATATATAAGAATAAAATTTCAGAGAGAATGTAATAGCTTTGTTTAAGGAAATCATTATTCTCATGTGTAGTGGGTTCGATACCAGATGAAACCGAAGACTGTCGTATAGAAACGGTCGATGTACATCGAATGCTCTGTAGAATGCAATGTCTCTAGACTGGTAAGGCCGGATATGGCAATAAAGATGCTATTGCAAGTATCGAACCTGATATTTGTCGATAAATGAAAATTACGAAACAGCTGACAATGTTGAGTGACTTTGTTTGGCAGAAATAAGAAGACAAGAATATAATATAATAATCTCCTCTATAAGTTAATGAGTTGAGTTCAGAATCAAGCTGAGTATATATATATAAATATAAATATATAAATAATATATATATATATATATAATATATATATATATATATATATATATATATATATATATATATATATAAAGCAATAAATACAATGCATAGAAAAAGCTATTACAACATTAAATAAATAAGTATAATAGACAATCATACCAGCGCAAAAGCAGCTATTGTGTGAAATGCCGATATAAAATAAGTAAGATACATTTAATCAATAAAGATAAAACAAAGAAGAAACTATACAATTTAATATCAATAAGACAAAATCAGGAAAAAAAATCGAGAAAAACAATGCAATAAAATATAATTAAGGAAAGAGCATAGGGACCACGTCTTCATCAGGAGGGAGATGGTCAGCTATGCAAAATAGACACCCTTTTGGGACAAACACGAAAGACAAAGGTCTAAAAATATTCGTGTTATTCCCCCGAAGAGTGTCTCTATAAGAAGAAAATATTATTATATCAAAATTTCACAACACTTCTTACAATAATAGTGAATTCTTAGATTTATTTATAAACATTGAAAATTCTCAACTACCTTTATTGATATTAACACGATAAAACTAATCAATTTAACTTTAGAGCTATCAAACTTATTTATTGGAAATCAAACAACTATTTAAAAATTTACAGTACTTGATGAATTAAAACATGTAGTACTTGATGAATTAAAATCCAAATATCTTATTTGTAATAATCTAAAATTTATCAAAAAACAAGTTAATCGCTTAATTAATCAATTTAAAAATAATGATTTTGGTCGCACATTTTGATTAATATTAGATATTGATGATAAAAAACATTACTCTAAATGAAAACAAAAAGAAATGGGGGTCTCTAAAAAATTCAACTATTCGCGAACTATATATGTAGATCAAGAATATTCATTTTTGAAATCAAATATAATACGCAAAATTTTAATAGAAAGTAATATTTTTCATTAAATTATTCAAGACTTAACAAAATTTTTTAATCTAAATAAAAATAATAAGAACACATATCTGATTAGTATGCTTTTTTTTATTTTTTATTATAAAAAGAAATATAACTAACCTGCGTAAATTGCTGTACTGTTATGGTTTGGATCGTACGGGCAGAGACCTTCTCCTGATATCTCTTTGATAACGATATAATCACTAGGCTATATAAATATAAAATTTAAAAATCGTGAATACACAATAAACACCATAAATAAATACATTAGTCACTTGGTTTTAAAACTCCTTGAAACAATTAAATCAGTTATAAAATTCATGAGGGAGAAAAATGAAGTCAGTAATGATAGTTAAAAAGTTCAAAGAGGGAGAAATAAAGAAAAAATAGTTTTCTCATCCTTAAGAAATTAGAATTACCGTTTGCTTGTAGTTTCTGCACATAGGCTTGAAAGCATTTGTCCCGCAGACGAGAATAGTATCTTCCGATTTCCTTGCCAGAACCCGGATGTAGTTTTGACACTCACTCTGAAAAAGAAAACAAAAAAATTATAAGAAGCTTAACACAGTTATTAAAGAACATGATATTGTTACTTATTGTTAATCTATAATAATAAAAGCAAGTGTAATGTGTCTGTCTGCCTGTCTGTCCATTTGTCTGACCGAGCTCTCCAGCCAAATCTATCGCACGCAGGGACCTGGAATTTTTTACACGGAAGCACAAAGGGGCTGGCCACCAGACCTCGAAGCCCGATTTTCGATTTTTGAATTAGAAAAATTTTAAAAAAATTATTTATAAAACTTCTTCTCGAGATCGCTGCTCGCCGATAGCTGATTCCGGGGTTGTACCAGCTCCTTTTGAGAAACAATTCTGGCGACCATCTTTTGGAAAATTTTCCGTTTAAAATATTTAGGATATATTGTTCCTTTTTATCGACGGGCAATGTTGTGTGTGTGTGGGGTGGGGAAGAGAGAGAGACAGTCTACATGTCCTACACTACTATTCCTGCGCTATTCACTTATCTGCATTTTCTAAATGCACGGGCAACGCCTGGCGAGTACAGCTAGTATAGACTAAAATAGACATTATTAAAAGTAACGAAATGATTTATTGTTGAAATTTAAAATACATACTTCATTTGCTAAATTATACAATGGCATTTTCAAGAAATATACCATCAAGAAACAATCCAAAATCAAATTAAGAATTTTTAATTTGCTCTCTCTCTCTTGTAAGTAATTTGATCTTAACATAATATGTACATCAATTTTTTTGTTTACTATAGAATTTAGTTAAACACCAGCTTTACATCCCAATATTTATATCTGTTTCTTGAGCTCTATTTTATTTCGTTTCATGAGTTTTCAAAATAAACTCTGACATGTTAAGAATTAAAATTTTTAAAAAAAGATGTTTATAATGTAAGAAATAAAATATTTTGGAATACTACGGTAAGACAAATAAATATAAGATTTTTTAACAGCTTAAAGCATTTATTCAAAATTAATGATGTAGAAATTAAAAATAATTTCTTTTTGTAAGCCGGTTTATTTTTACAAGAATATATTTTATGAAAATATCTAGTCAATATTGTTAAAAACATGTGATTAATCCAATCAAAATTAGCAAGATATTTGTAGTTTTATAATGATTAAATGAAGAAACAATTTTAAATAATGTGTTTATAATTTTTTTTTAATTCTTTTATTAATTTAGCATTTCTTATAACTATCACGTACAGAAGTATCACTGTCCCGCGCAGATGTAAAACTGTCAAGTGCAGAAGTATATTTTTATAAAAATATTTTTTTTAAATTCTTTTATTAAATTAGCATTTCTATTTGTTGTTATACAGTCTAGTAAGGGTTATCTAAATAATATACAAGTTTGATAGTATGCATTAAAATTCGAATATTTGCTTTTAACCCTTCTTTGCATAATGGTGGAGATTTCCATCATAACCTATAATGCCCAAAAATTATATAAAAGAACAAGTTCACTTTAAGTTGATCGTGTTTGGATACCTTTTTAATGTCCATTGCATAAAAAGAAACATAGCTGTCAAAAATAAACAAGTGTCATTATCAGTGCTTAAAGTTGTCTCATTCCGCTGTTTGTTGTAGTTGCAATAAACGTATGATTTCGTTTATAATTTTGTTTTATTATATTAGAGTTTCTATTGCTAAAAAATTTAAAATGAGTGGAAGAAAGGTTTCTGTTATTTTCCTCTTTTATTTCTATTTAGTACTAAGCTAATGATCTAACTTTGGATGAGGATGGAAATTTTTAGCATATTGTTTTTTGCTAAATTTATACTATAAATATATACTAAGATTTTTTTTAACCATTTTTCCTTTAATTTTGAACATGAATTATATCAACTTGATTAATTTCACCAATAAAGAAAAAATCATGCAAAGAAGGGTTAATACATAAGTGAATTGAATCTCTCAACAACTTGAATTAATTTTAGGAAAAATTTAAAATTCAGAAAAGTGGTTTAAATTTCAATTACTGGCATCAGAGATGAACTGGAAGAAAAGGTGCAAAAAACTGCCCGCGACGAAGCGTAGGGGAAATACAAACCATTCGAGAGAAAGTGTCTTGAGATTAATTAGTGAAATACTCCTTAATGAGCATCAATTAGTCAGATACTGCGAGGCATCATTAGACAAGGGCTTTCAAAAAGGCCTCCTCGCTCTTTTCAGTTGTAATTACAGTAGCAGCCCTTAAGAGTTTTTGAGAGGACTTTATACGAGATCATTAAATCCAAAGCCCTGTTTGTCCTCTCATCCAAATGACAGATAAGATTCTCCAAAACACAAATATTTACCAAAAAAGGAGCCAAATATCATATTTTTCAAGTACACAGCATTTACTCTAACCCCAAATTATTTCTTTTTTTTTATATATAATACATATATATAGACTTGTTTTGCCTTATTACCACTTATATACTGAAAACAATTTACTCATATAAGTATATTTGTATACAATATATATATATATTGCAAGTTTTTTTCTAAAGCTGACAAACCCTATTTCTGAAATTTATGTAATTATTTCATAAATTTGAAATATACTCAAATATTTTGATAAATATTTGAATATATAATAAGAAAAGTCTATATTTGAGTATCAATATTTTTGTATTAAATATTTGACAAAAATTTCAACTTTTTTTTTATGCAATATTGATAAATCAAATAAAAATGAAATTCATATTTTTTGAATTACGTAATTATTTGTTTTTCTCTCAAGACAAAATGATCAACAAAGAATCCTTAATTAAATAAGATGATTAAATCGCATGATTAATGTGATTTTGAGCTGAAATAAAATCATATTTAAAATGTCTTTAACATTCCATCTAATATTATACAGGAAAATGCAAATCAAGTAATTAATTAAAAAGCAAATTTTATATTATTGTTTCAAAAACAAAGAATCGAACTTTGTTTTGCATATGGTCTATGACAGATATATAATTTTAAGAAATTATTTCTGATATGAGTCAAATTCATTGTTAAAATAAAGTTTACAAAAAAATACCTTCTAATTTTTAAGTAAAATATTTTTCATCTCATTTAGGATTAGTTAATATGAATATTTTGACAGTAATATTATTTAGTAATGTGTTTAAAATCACAATCACATAATAATATATTGATCGCAGATTATTATCCAAAATTCATCACATTTGAAATAAATACTTTGAATTTTATAAGCGTGACTAAAATTTGGTTTGTTTTCTTAAAGGAAATATAGATATGGATATTACATAATAATAATCACAAAACTTAAGGACATTTTCATTTTGTAGCTTTATCCTGTAGCTTTAATATATCGTCAGGAAAATATAAGCTTAAATTCTTTCATAAATATACATCTTTTTGAAAAAGAAATTATTTCATCTTTATAAATGCCACCATCACTTTTTTTGCATTCTTCGTTCAAGTAAATGTGACTCAATCATTTTTCAAAATATTTTGATATTTTAAAAGATTTAAAGCAATCACTGTACACTTTATACTGAATTCATTTTCCATTTTACTATAAATATGCCAAATTTAGATTTCTAAATTAGGTAATATGGATGTGCTGCCAATTTGATGCGTCCTCCCCAAAAAAAAAAAATTCTTGAGTTAGTCTTGATGAATGAAACAACTCATCGTCAAACGAACATTCAAAAACATTTCCTCCCCCCCCCATATTGACCACATATAAGAATGATAACAAGTAACTGCATTGAAAATAACACAAACAATATGAAAGTTATGGACATTTAGGCTTTTAAGTAACACTTATGCCATTTCTTTTTCCGTAAGAAAATGACTTAAGCCATTCCTTCCTTGTGCATGTCCACCAAAAAATGCCCTACCTTATGCATATAAGCTATTTCTTCCTCATGCACTTCCGTAAAAAATGCCCCTTAAGCCTTTTATTTTCTATGTTCAGCCGTCAGAAAATGCCTTAAGCAATTTCTCCCTTATACACTTCCGTAAGAAAATGACTTAAGACATTCCTTCCTTGTGCATTTCCATTAGAAAATGCCATACCTTATGCATATAAGCTATTCCTTCCACATGCACTTCCGTAAAAAATGCCCCTTAAGCCTTTTATTTTTTATGTTCTGCCGTCAGAAAATGTCTTAAGCCATTTCTCCCTTATGCACTTCCGTAAGAAAATGACTTAAACCATTCCTTACTTGTTCATTTCCACCAGAAAAAGCCCTACCTTATGCATATAAGCCATTCCTTCCTCATGCACTTCCGTAAAAAATGCCCTTTAAGCCTTTCATTTTCTATGTTCTTCCGTTAGAAAATGCTTTAAGCCATTCCTCCCTTATGCACTTCCGTAAAAAATGACTTAAGCCATTCATTCCTTAATATTGTTAAAAAAAAATTGCATTTGCAGCCTCATCACTTTCATCCTTGTAAATTAAAATTATATTTTTCCGTGACCGAGTACGTGAAGCACATATATCCCGGTTAGGTGGTCAGCCGAAACTCTCTTTGTTTAGTTTTCAAGGATGCTTGGTGCTGGATTTTATTTACCCACTCAAGGGATGAGTCTGAGCTCTTGTTTAAGTGCGTTATCTTCTTGATATAATGCCAGTTTATAATCACTAAAATTCATGATATAGTAATATGTTTTTATATTAACTTAATTTTGTCACTGTTTCAAATTTATTTAACCTTGAACTGAAGATGATTAGCAAAAAGTTATTTAATAAGATGAAATAAATCATGTACTCAATTTAACAAGACACTAATTTCTTCAGATTACTTTTCAGTTCTGCTATCATTTAGGCGTCACTTTATGATTGGATATATTCAGTTTCTCAATGAAATTATATTTAACTCATTGGTTTTGAAATCAGGCAATTATGGTCATAAAAAGTACCAATAAGTAGTAATGACTTAGAAAAAAAAAATGACACAACTTGTCTTTATGAATAAAGATTGGAAATAAGATTATCTTAAAAACTAAACGGGATAAAAATTGTTTTTGCATCAGCGTACTTCCCTGTACCTAGCCCCCCAGTTTTATTCTACCAAATAGTGGAACTTGACCATCCGAACCGCAGAGGTAGTATATTCAGAGAAGTTAGAGGACGTAGCAACCATGCTTTATTTAAAACGTCTAAGATGCCTTTAGTGAATACTTCAGTAAAGCCCGGATTCAAACTCACTACCTTCCGGTAATGAGAGCAACGTCCAAACAAACCATACTAGGATAAATTTAGAACAAAGTTGTAGAGTAGTATAAATGTGCTGGGTAGAAATTTGTGCACAAACCAATGCGCATTCCACAAACTTTTTCTGTTACTGAAAAATTTCTGTGAGTGATGTTTGTTTGTTATTAAATCATTAAAGACCAACCACGTCATTATTTACTTTATTCTCGCCTAGTTTTCGAAACAGGACAGTACTTTTAAAATTTTGGAACTAGGAGAGTTGAATATTATCTTATGTCATGGCAGTTTTTCTTTAGCTATAACTTTAATGAATTTAATTTTTGGCCTTTAAAATTTAAAGAAGAAACTAACCTTTTATTTTGAAAAAAAAAAAATGTATGCAATAAATCTTTGCTCAATTATACTAATCTATATTTTTGATAATACATTTTTAATAAATGTCTAATCAATCGCTTTAGAATAAAAAAATATTCTCTATCTGAGAATCAATTTTAAAAAAAAAATCCCCTTAGCGCAGTAGTAGTATTTCATCTTGCCATTGTTTACTTTCTTCATTAAATATAGAATACCAATAATTGACAAAAATACAATAATATTTGGTTTCAATTTCTATAGGTTTCACGGAGGCATGCCAACTTTATTTCTGCAAATAGCTAAACGAGATTTATGAAAACCAAACTTTCGACTCAGCACAAAAGCTAACAGGGGACACATTTTGCTTGTTAAGGTGCAAGAGGGTAGGAACAGAAGCAGCCTTACTTTAACTGTGGAAAATCGTTGAGATAAAAGTTAACGATGGCTTTTGCCGTGGCCTCGCAATAATTACAACGGACAGTTTGAGGAAGGAAACAACTCAACTCACCTCTTACAATTACTTTATATGTATATATATATATATATATATATATATACACCATTTTTCCTTTTACCCGGCAGCAGCTTCATCCGCTTTTGTCGGTTTTGATATTTATTTTATCAGCCTTTCAGCAAATAGCACGGGATTTTAGCAAACACCGCCATAGCCTCACATTGTAATTAACACAAGCGCAGATGGGTTTTAATTACTGGTTCAAAAAGAAAAGGGGTGATTCAGAGGGGGGTGAAGTAAGGGTTAAAGCCTAATTACAGCAGTTTTCTTTAGCGCCAGGAAAAGCATTACAAGAGGAGAGGTTTCGACTTTTAATGAGGATGAAAAAAATGCCGGCAGGGTTAGTTAAAAAAAAAAGGAAAAAAAAGGATAAGGGGGTATTAATACATAAAACTGGTTGAATAAGTAGACGATTCTTTCTGTGTGATGGAATGGAGAAACAATAGGTTTTAACTCGAAAAACTAGAAAGCAGAAACTATCTAAAGGGGCCCGTTTGTTTTTCATTATGCACTATCGATTGGTGAAAAAATTCTCCACGAGGAAAAAAAACAACTGTTTTGCATAGAGGAATTAAAGTTTCAGGGCGAGAAAAGTCTGGAAAGCGTAAAGTAATAGGAGAATTATTTGGAGAACCTATTCTTTTTTTATGCACTTTAATTCATTAATTCGAGCTTTTTCGTTGCTGTATTTTTTTAAAGTAAATACTTCTCGGAGATAGTATTTTCGAGCGCAAAATCTGCTTAACTTGTTCTTGAGAAAAGCAGATGCATTTAACTATTAAACTATTTCCAGATGTATAAACTGAGATTTTTTTTTTTGGGGTTCTATAAAAACACTTTCGCATTTCCGAAATAAAAACATCTTACGGAAAATAAGTCTTGATAATTAAAAAATCAAATATAATTAAAGTACTGTGAAGACTATATCGAAATGAAACTATTTTTGGAGAGATAAGTATGAATAAAAAATCGATGCAGCTGATGTAGTGAATTTGATGCAATCCCATAAGGTGGCTAGTAGCAGAATGACCAAATAAATTTCCATCAAATTAATATTTATAAAAATAAACATTAAAAAGAAATGTTGGTGTTATTTGTTGTATGATAGAGTACTTAAAACTGTTATATGCATAAGAACAACAAGCAAAATGGAAAGTTTACGGAGTACACAAATGTATATAAATTTCTTTTCAATTAAATAAAGAGAGATTGGTTTTGTTTCCAATTTCTATAAGTACAACAATTTGGTTTTTCCCTACCCTTATGATGTGGAAATCTACCTTTTTGATATATTAAATACAATAAAATAAAAATAAAATTATTTGTTTTTACAAATTAATAAGAGGCCGCAGTGGCTTGGTTGGATAGAGGGGGGTTCATTCTAGTAACTAGAAGGCAATGAGTTCGAATCCCGACTTATCCAAAGATATGCGTTCACTAATGGTGATTGGGGCACGTAACACTTGTCGTGGTCGCAATGTCCTCCATGTTCCCACTCCAAATGAATACCTTTGGGGGTGTTAGGAGCCAGACCTTGGCTCTTCTCTGACTTTCTATTTCTAAATTGGAAGACCTAGAAGGGGTGCTGCCATCTATGAGGCAAAGTTGTACTTCCACCCTCGTAGGGAGGTCCTCTGTTCAAAAACAGATGGCGCTCTTTTTGACTTCATTCGCCCAGTTTCTGACGGACGGGCTTGGCTTCACCAACGTCATAAGTAATTACAACACGAATTAATAATATTTCAAGTTAATTAATTCACTTTTAATGTTGTCTACGGACCAGATGATTCAGCCCGCATTTTACCTGACAATTTTATGAGGTTGGAAGTATGAAATCTTTTCTTGCCTTATGTGGCTTGTGAATGATATTTTCTTTATTTTTTTTAAAGCTTAACTGAAAATCCTGCAATCTAAGTATAATCCTCATCTTAAGTAAGTCACATTGATGTAATGCGAACTCACAACAAGACAATTGAAGATGGACGCAAAAGTCAGCAATTTTAAGAACTCAAATACTTTCAAGCACCTAAAAAGAATGAATAGGCACAAAAAAGGCAATTTTTTTCGTTCTTCGACAAAAAAATATAATTTTTTTAAAACTTTTCCAAAAAGAAAGTAAAACGTATTATTATAGAAAGAGAAAAAAAAAAAAAAACAAAATAGTTAAAAAGAAAGCTTTTTAAGTGGTGGATCTTTACAGAAGGTAGACTTAAATCATCCATTATTGCTAGGTAAAGAAGTCGTTTCTTTTAAATTAAGCTCTGAGGAAAAATGCATTTAATTCAAGCCTGCGAATGTTGAGTAAAAGAATAAGACTCAAATAAACAATCGAGACACAATTTCATTAAGTGGTTTCTCTGTTGTGTGTATGGTTTTTCGTGAAATATTAATTCTATTTACTTTTTCACGAGCCATCATTAGCTACTGTATTCTCGCAATTAGTTTTAATTCATTGAAAACTTCAAGAAGTCTCTTTCAGAAAAGTAAATAAGGAAGGAAGAAAAAAAATGGCGATATCTTAAGTACAAATCGATACTTTCGTTTGAATTAATCAAGGAAAATTGAAGTAAGATTTCTATTAATAGAAACTTGCATTTTAGAAAGTGAGGAAGTTCGTTTTTTTAATACCCATTTTTACTTATTAATTATGTTAAATGAATGAAAATTTAAAAACCGCAAAATGAGGTTTTAAATAGCACTTAATGTTTTTTTTTTCTAGTTTTAGCCATTTTCTTTTTTTTTCCCCAGAGGAGGATATGAATAATTTTAAATGAAATTAATGTGAAACTTAAGCAAGATTTAAGAAAACATGCAAATCATTAATAAAACTATATTAATTTACTTAAACTATAATAAATTTTTTAAATAATTTTTAAAATATTCTATATTTATGTTTTTTTCTTTAAACCACTTGAGCAAAGCATTCAAATAAACCACAATTTAACGATCAAGATTATTATTCATGAATAAAGACATAACTATGTGTAGAAGTATAACTGTTTAACTGTCACGTGCAGAAGTAGAATTTAAGCTGTTAACATGTGCAGAAGCATGTTGTACTGCATGGCAGATTTTGGCGTTTAATAATTTTGTGATTCAAAACAGTCAGGCGGTTGGTTGTTTGGTGGCTGCAGTCTAAGAAAACAATTCTTCCTTCCACAATATCTTAACATAAATTTCTAATCAATAAAAATATTTGTTAATACTAAAAATACTTGTTAATATACTTGTTAAAAAAAACTAGTTTCTTCGACTGTAGTTAACAAACAGCCAATCGCCTGACTGTTGGTTGTTTGGCAGTCCAAGAAAACAATGACTTTTCCTTCCTCAATAAATTTAGATTTTTGGATTTGTTAACCTGGAAAAAATTTACTTTGGTTTAGTGGAAAAAATAGACAAAAATAAATAAAAAATTAAAATATTTGATAATCTTATTTACAGTAACATAATATTAAAAAAAATACTCTTTTCAAACATATGTTTCATGGAAAAAAAATTCCCGAAGAAAAAACAGTAGCAGTTTACTTTTCAACACAAGGGTGGAGTCAACATACTAAAAACACACCCCTGTAAAATCTTGTAAATTACATTGAAGACCAAAATGTATTGAAATAATTATTTCCTATCACTTTTACATTTCATTTTTATCACGTCAAAATTATTTGATTTTAATTTGATGGAACAGTCAAAACTGTTTTTGCTCTTCCATTAAATCTTCACACGGAATTTCTAGTACAACTGTACTATTTATATTTTAAAAAAAAAGTCAAAACAAATATCACATCTGTAAATTTGATTGTTTTCATACATCTTACAGGGTGCTTTTATTCTTCATGAGAAAATTAAAAAAAAAATCATAAAGCTAGGTGGCAGATGAAATAACTTGCCACTCTGAATTCGCAATAAGCTACAATTCCAAGAGATGCATTTTTTTCAGATGAAAATTAATGATCTCCTGTTGGCAACGAAGAAGTGATAAAAACCACATTTCTCTCTTCCCTCCTATGCTCGTCCTCTTCCTTAACCTCATAGATATCGGAGGGCGCCCCAGCACTCAAGAAAAGGGCTCAGTGAAAAAGGTGAAATGCCCCTGCAATCGCTCAAAGCAACAAAAAAGAGGTAAAAGAAAGAGAAAAAAAGGTGAAACGAAAGAGTTGCTTTTCTTCAAAGAAACCAGAGACATATTTATAATTTGATAAATGGATTGGAGTTTTCCACCAAAAAGCTAAATTTAAAAAAAAAAAAAATGAAAAATATTTTTTGTACTTTAGCTGACAAATAAGTACAGATTTCTTCTTTAAGTTTCGATTCTTGTCTGTGAAGAGGTTTACTGAAGTGTGCGTGTGTATGCGATTGTTGATGGAAGCCGGTGCTTTTAACTTTCTTGAAAAACTCTTCCAAAGTTGAATAACTTTTTCGAGTGGACCCAAGTGCAAATGACAGTGAGAAAAGCTACCAAAAAAGAATATAAAAAAAAAGTGAAAGTTTGTGAAATCCTCTCTCTTTCAATAACACACTTCGATCATAAATCTAGATTTGCTGGCGCTTTTTTTTT
>JAPDSC010129572.1:22875-34083 GCA_026290005.1 Latrodectus geometricus
ATATAATAGTAATTAAATGAAAACTATCTTTTGAAGTCTTTCTTTTATTTATTCTAAACTGCAAAAATTTTAAATAAGTAGGTTTTATATTTGACGTAAATATTCGGCGTCTCTTTATCTAAGTAACATAAATATGTAATTCTACCTCGGAATCATATTATGATTTTCTTTTATTTTATTTGCAAATAAGTCTACATAATTTACTTAAATTAAGATTACAAGGCACATTTATGACAGAGATTAGACTTTCATTTTCAAATAATTATTTTTAAAGCTCTTTGGTAAGTTAACTTCATGCTTGAATTAGTTTCTTATCATTTTTAATATTTAAATTAATGCATTTCAAAAATATTTAATTTTGAAAAATGCTTTAATATTTTTATTTTATTTCACATTTTACTAATTATTTTATGTAAGTACGTTATTTAATTACAAGTGTTTTTGGACTTTAATACTATTATCAAAACTTAGGTAAATATGTAGTTTTGAATTAAGCTTAAATTGAATTTATAGAAGTTATTAAACAGAACTTTTGGCATTTATATAAAATAATACCAGTAAATGGAGTTTTATAATTAGTTTGTATTTTGTAAATTTGGTATAAAATACAATTTAATGTTATGTTTGTTATGCAGTACACAAACAACAATATATGCAATTTTAAGTATTTTTATCATCAAGTATTATTGAGTATTTGATCAATTGTTGTGAAATTTGTCTTAAATAAATGTTTAAAACCAATAAATATTGGTTTTATTTATAAAATAAATTTTTAATTTAAGGCTACAAATATGGAGATAATTAGAAGAAAGCAAAAGATAACTAATTTTAAATTGCTAGAATATGTTTTCTGAGAAATAAGCATAATTTAAATAAAAGAAATGATATTTTTAAGAAATTATTTAAAACAGTCACAATTTTTTATTTTATTTATAGTGCTGGTTACTCAAAATACAAGAAACACCAGAAATATCATCTCAAAATTTATATCATTGCACAAAAATAAAATGATTGAAATTACAATTTCTTGATGCGGATGATGATAAAATCACTAGTGTGTAGCCACTATTGTTGACAATAATACATGCTACAGATCTTGGTATAGAACCAAAGAGATTTTGGACGTATCCTTTTGGTATTGCAGATCATGCGATTTTCACAGATTGCCGATGGTCATCTGGTGTAGCAACAAGTATTTTCCTGACCAGTGATTGTGTAAACTTGGACCACATGTTTTTGATTGACTATAGAACGGAAAAACAAGCTGACCAAGGAGATGTTTAATCTGATTAGTAAAGAAGATTTTTTGAACATTGCATGTGATATTTGGTCGTGGATCATTGTACTGAAGCAGGACATTTCAAATGCTATATATGACAAAACCACGAGCTCAGACATCTCCGAGATTTAGAGCTGGTTGTCCAATATACTTGCGATACGTATTACAGGGACAAATGAGTGAAATATAAGACCACCCTAAACTATTATAGCGATTACAGGAATAATGGGGCATTGCATTGCATAAGAGTTCAGCAATCTCTCCCTATGGTTCTCCAGAGTCGAATCATACCAATTCACCAGTAAAGGAAATGGCATTCCATAAAGTGGTCAAAGTTCATCATACGCAACATCACTTACTGCTCAAACAGCTGTTAAATAAAGCAATGGAAAACTTGCGGACACTCTACTCAGTTGCAAACGTCATCAAATGGTATGAATGGACTCCAAATGATGCATAACAGACTGAATCGGTCGTATTATGGCTTCTGACGTAGCAGAATTATCCATCATTGCCATGCGCACAATATGCTTGTCATAACGTATAGTGGTACAACGTAGTGTGTTCGCTATTTCCTCCTACATCCAGGGATTACAGATCACCGTTATATTTGCTTGTCATCATAGTCTAAAGGATAAGCCACAACCAGGATAGGTTGCTTTCTCGGGTGAATTCAGAAATTTACTCTTAAGATGCTCCATGTTTCTTACGAGAGTCATCATAGGTTGAAAATGAACTAATTCCAACTGGCTATCATTTCCATTTACAGCGCTTACAGGAAGTTCTATAGTAGCTAATAATGTACCTATGCTCTGAAAAGCTCATGGCCACAAAAGTATGATGTAGATTTCACATAATTTGCATGCTTCTTTCAGAGTGTCAGGATATCAATAGTGTATATTATTTGAATGTTTCTGCATTAACAATAGAATTTTGAGTATACATTATATAAAAATCTATTTCATATAATTGTAAGTAATTTGATTATGAAGCGAAATTTTATATACTTTTTCAAATCATACATTATATTTTATGCTTTTTGCATACAAATTGGGAATAAAGCAATGTACGTAAATGACAGAATTCTAAATCGTAAGTTAATCTGAAGAAAATATAAATACACAACAAACCTAGGTGTCGTCAAATAAAGATGAAAATGTATTAAAATTTTTTTAAAAATAGATTCATCAAAAAATTGATCAAACTATTAAACAAAATAGCACATTGATAGTAGGACACAATCAGAAGCTAAAAAATTAATTGAAAGGAAAGAAATTGTAAGATTTATCGAAGCTAAAGATTACAGTGGATGAAATTTATAAAAAGAATGCAAGAAACTGATACACAGAAGAAAATCTTTTCAAAGGTAAATTATACTCTGAGAAGAAAGGATGAAGCCAAAGTCGAGAGGGCGAGATCAGGTTGAAGATCTAATAAAACTGAAACTAAAGAACTGGGAAAAGAAATCTGGAAGGAAAGTACTGAAAGACTTTATAGCAGAGAAAGTCAAACTTCACATGGCTTGCAGAGTTAGAAAAGAGATATTTTCAATTTATTTTGTAATGTTTACATTGGTAAAGCCTTAAATTTGATGCAGAAAATAATCTATTCGAATTAATCATTCACCACTGTTTCATCAATTGAAATAATTATTTACAAGATAAAAGTTTTTATAATTGATTTAGTATTCATTATTTTCTTTTAAATTCCACAAAAGACATAAAAGGAGATAAATGAGTTTGTATTGGCCTTATCAAATGAATGGCAGACGATATTTTTCTAAATCAATTTATACTCATATTATTTAGAATTAGCAACTATATTTTGAAAAGATAATTAAATGCTGTTAAAAGGACTATGAATTTGGACTCGAAATTTTTCAAATAGAGTTCAAATAGTTCTCGATACTTCAAATAGTTTGAATAAACTTTCTTATTTAAGAAATTTTCTCATTTAAGAAAGGAAATAGAAATGAGAAATTGATCTTGTAAAATTAAAAAGCAACTAGAGTAGTTTTATCATTTCGTTTATATATCGGGTTTTTGAATTAATTTAACATCCTATTCCTGTTCTACTTTCTTAATACAATAAAATGATTATGAAATTGTATAGAATAAATAGTTTTATTAATTTGCTAATAAAAATGGCATCTTTATTATTTCTTGAACACAGTGTGGAATTCAATTTTATGAATCGCGTTCATAAATGCAAATATGTAAGTTCAGCTATGACTTCTTTCTAGTTAAGTATCATATTTATTTATTATAAAATATAATAAATAAGTTATTTTTTTTTAACTATTCCAAACCTTTTATAAATAGGTAATTTTTTGATGTTTGGTTTTTTCTAATGTTTTTAAAAATTAGAGAATTTTTCCTGAAAAATATTGCCCCATTTAATTAAAATATTATGTTTTTTAGTGCTTACATTTTTTGAAAAAATGCTTTTAAGATAATAGTACTATGTTTAAAAATTATTATTTTTAGCACCTTTGCACATTTTAAATTTGTAAATTTTCACATTTAATTGAATAAGTAAGATTGTAAAAAAATGCCTTTTATTTTAACTCTTACTGACACAATCTTAATTCTTATCAACGTGTAAATATGCGAAAAATTTTATTATTTTCATATTTGAAGCTTTAACAATAAATTTATTATAATTTGTTTCATGATGAAAACTTAAAAATATATAGAACATAAAAATGTATTTATTTTTATATAAACCTTTTAAAATACTGGTATTTGTCCATACTGTGTTTAATTCAATTCTAAAAAATTATAAATAACTTCAAATAAATTATCTTAACACCGTAATTCATCAAATTTCACTGTTTATTACTTGTTGACTCTTTTTTAATTCTTATGTTTTTCCAATACATTCAAGTTACAATGTTCACAGGCTGTTTCAACATAAAATTATACATAATAAATGTAATCTACAGTACAAAAATATTTCTTAAGTTTCTAACATTATAGATAGAGTTTATTAGAATACATTTATTTAAAGAAATTATAATGCATACAAATAAGTAACATCTGAAATACAATTTAATAAATTTGCTTAGTCTTTTTTGATTTTTTTTCAAAAAAAAATCATAAGTTGATTTTTAATTTTAAAAAATATTTTTTCCCATCAAAAAATAGTATAAAAACTTCACGTCAAATATACACAAAGATTACTCTAATTTAAAAAAAATTTGAAGAGTACTATTTTTGTTGGACAAAATATATTTCGAACAAAATAATCATAATACAAGTTTTAAAATTGTGCTGAGACAAATTTGAAGGTATATTTTAGGAAGATAACATAAATTATTTGGGAATTTTAATATTTCATGAAAGTTCTTAGTTTTGAAGAAAAATCATTAACTTTAAATAAACACGTTTATATATACGTAAAATTATTTTGGATATTATTTAGAAAATAAACATTTTGAGAGATCTTTTTAAATAGCTGTAATACAATTTTGAATCCTACAGCTATATTTTGCGTCGCCTGTACTTGCTTTTAGCGCTACTGCGAATTTTAATTCATATTTATTTAAAATTTGCGCTATTAGATGAATGAAGCAGGAAATATTGATGCAAATACTTGACCTTTTATTTTTTATGATCTTCTTTAATCTATATGTTCTTATCTTTGAATATCATGAAGTTATTGTAAGTTGTTAAGCGAGCAATTTAATTTCATTATATTCAATTGTATTTTTCTGTATTATTTCAAGGCGTAGTTTGTATAAATTAAAATAAGTATAGTTCTACCAGAAAGTTCTGTCCGTTTCCATGACAACAATATTCATAAACAAATTACATGTTTATTCGGCTCATATTCGGTTTCTCTATTTTTATTGCTTGATATAAACATGCTGACGTAGTAAATTAACTAGAACAAAGTTGATTCATGTTAGTCTGAAGTTTGAAGTGGTAGTGTGACCTTGGATACCGATAAAGTTATTTATGCTTCTGTATTTTATATGAATTTCAACAAGAAAGAAATGTTATTTAGAAATTTACTGAAAATGTTTGGTGAAGGTACAGTTTCTGATCGGATATGCAGAAGATAGTTTAGAAAAAAGTTTAAACAGGCGATTTTAATCTTTCCGATAAGCCCGATTTTGGGCAATCATCTTTGGTAAACGATGATGTTGTTGTAAAATCATGTTAGAACAAGATCCTTTTTCTGACAATGTTGGAGATCACAGAATGCACTTAATTCAGCTTAGCAAACCAATTCGAGGAAGATAGGATTAGTGAAGAAATATAAAAGATGGATGCCACTTGAATTAAGTTAGAAAAATTTGTATAATTGAATCGTCCTGTGTACATCTTTGCTTGCTCGGAACAAAATCGAGCCCTTCTTGAACCAGATGAAAACTGCAGATGAAGAGTGGATTGCCTACTAAAATATCGTAAGAAAAAGGGCACATTAAGAACTTGGAGAACCTATCCTTTTGATTTCCAAATCAAATTTGACTCTGAATAAGAGAATGTTATGTAGATGTTGGGACATTCTAGGGAACAATACATTATGAGCTTTTAAATTCGAGCGAAAAGATCAATTCGGAGTGTCAACACAATTAGATAATATAAAGACAGAAAAGAGTGCAGCAATCATCATTTAGGACATCATAATAATGCCAAGTCACTTGCTGATGTGGGACAAGTCAAAAAACTGCAGAACTTGGCTGGGTAGTTCTTTCATATTCATCTCATTCTCTGGACTTAGCGTCCCCCATTTATCTTACCTCCTTACAAAAAATTCAAAAATGAAGATGCCAAACAAGAACTGATTCAAGATTCGCATCAACGGATGAAACATTTTTCAATAATGGGATGTACATATATAACTCATTTTGCCAAGAAAGAATTAATAATAATGTTAATTATATTATTTATTAAAGTTAACAAATAATAACTGTAAAAAAATTGTGTTTTGTTTCATCCAAAAATGGTTAGAACTTTCCGGTAGACCAGCATTAAAATATATGTATAAAGAATTTTTTAAAATAAATAAAATACTTTATTAATAAGTGTCCTACCAAATCATAAATAAAATAAAATGTTTCATATTATTGCACTGCTATTTTTTATCAGCGAGCCTAACAAATAAAATACTGATAGACGATGAGTTCATTTGAAGTGTTCTAAAGATGATTGATGCCTGTGTGTGGTTTTACAAAAATTTTCACAAAATGTTTCTGATATAAGAAAAAAAAATTTTTTTCCCTATGAAAATTGGTTTGGAAAAACTTTAATTTATACTTGTGAAAATTAGTAAACCTTCATCAAAATACATTTTTGATTTATATTCAATGTTTCCCATGAAACATAAAATGATTTATAAAAATATTAATGGAGCTTGTTGTAACTAAACCTTATGAATAATAAGTGATTTGATGAACACAGTGTATTAGTAATAAGATTTTTAACTTCATGCACAGTTTGATGAATTTTTATTGTTTATTTATTACTTTTAATGATGAATAGGTACAGATTTAATGTTATCGAATGAAAAAAGTGTTATGAAATAAAAAATAATTGATGTAGTCTTTTGTCATGATATATTATTGAAAAATAGGGTAGTATTATTATAAGAAATAATATATTAATTCTACTAAATATAGAGCAAAGTATTATACGAAGTAATGTATTAAAGAAAAAATAAATACCTGTTCACTTTCCAATTTACAAATTCTTTGTTAAGCAAGTGTGATACTTTTACTTCGAATGTATGTTATTATTTAATTTGAAAATATTTATGACTAATATGTGTAGACATGCATTTTAATATGGAATACAGTGAATAAAACAAATTCTTTTTTTTATTGTTCAATAAACAATTATTTGAACTGATTAAAAGTGATATCTATAGCTAAATATTTATTTTTAAAAACAAAAAATATTAAATGCTCAATACAGTATTTGAAAAAAATTTAATATTAATTGAATGTTGAATTTCGCTGTATCATTTGGGTTTGCACTATCTTAAATTACCATATTTGCAAATGAAGAAGGGTTTATACACAGGATTAAAAGTTATATCTATAGCTTAATATTTATCTTTAAAAACAAAAAATATTAAATGCTCAAAACAGTATTTGAAAAAAAAAATTAATATTGGTTGCATGTTGAGTTTCGTTATCATTTAGATCTGCACTACCTTAAATTAGCATATTCGCAAGTGAAGAAGGGATTTATATACAGGATTATATCTCCACTAGGATATGCGAATGTAACAAATCCAAGTACTCGGACTCTTCATGATGGATGACAGGGAAAAGTCGTTCCAGAGAGAAATCATTCCACCTTAATCGATACCACATTCAAATCATTTGATATTCCAAAGGAAATTCTTCGAGCGGTTGAATGTTGGACGGAAATCCCCATCTGAAAAACTAATTCCCGTATTGAAAAAGGAGATTTATGGTCCTTCTTCGTGAAAAATTGCTTCACCCGTTCAGCGTCAGCATTTCGCAATTACCTGACGAAATCCGCATATCAACATGATTACGGTCGTCTTTCAGAGATTTGCTGCAAAACCTAATGCGGAATTTTTTCCCCTGGAATGGGGAGTTAGGGAAAAAGTATAAAAAGTACTGATAACTATATTCGCAGAGAAATATAGTAATGTATTGGTTATAAGAATGATTAGAGGGATAAAGTTTGCATTTTTTTACTGTGATTATATATATAGCTAATTTCCTGTTCTGACTTTTATTTTGCATGTTCTTTAATGGATATTATTTACATGATTTACAATATAATTTCACAGATATTTACACTTTATAACGGATTGTTTTTGAACTAACAGAAGGAAAATCAATAAAGAAATAATGCATTTAATTGAATGCTTAATGCGTTAAATTTTTGATTTAATTACTGTTTCTTTTAATTAACAGCAGACAATGAAGAATGATATTTTAATGCATTTATAAAACAAATATACTTTTCAGTAAGGATACATATGTTTTAAGTGAGGCCTTTAATTTTCACTCACTTTTTTAATATTTCATTTGCAAGGAATTTGTAGGAATTTTTTTTATGAATTTTGTTATTTTATTTAAATCATTATTAAATTTAATAACATTTTAAAATAAATAATCAGTTCCTTAAATATGATTTCTTAGAAACATTTGGGATTCGAATGAAGAAATAATATTATGTTCTTAATGAAGATTACAAATGTATCCAAATTCTAAATATATTTATAATATTAAGTATAATTGTTATAAAACTAAAAGTTAAATATAATAAACTGATTTATAGATGTTAATAATGTTCAAATTCATCAATTATCTATTGTCAAATTTTAAAAACTAGTACACACACATTTTAATTTTTGATTTAAATGACAGACAGCTCACTTGGATGGTTGTCATAATTCTTATAGCATCTTTTCTTAGGTAGATGAAATATTTGAAAGTGTCTGCAGGTATATCTTTGTTTATCTTTTTGACATATCAATACACAGTGCAAAAACCTTTTCTTTTTAAGATTTTTTGCACAGTTTTTACTTGCTATAGAAACATAAACTTATTTGGCTACAAGGAATATTGTCAAGTGTATAGTGATAAGCATTAAATTGATCTATTCAATTGTGTTTTGTTTCACTATACAATAAAGAAGGATGTATTTTTATTAGACGTCAAAGAGGTAAGCTCTCTATTAGAGCGTATTATTTAGTATTGGAAAGAGGTTTGATCTAGATCACATTAGAAATATTCGGATCTAGGCGATCATTAGAAATTGTAATTGATATGGCAAAAATTTGAGTTTTGGGAACAGCTAACTAATCAAGAGAATGTAAAGCCTTACAGTGATTAAGAAAATGTCCTGTTTTTGTTACTTATGACACTGGGCGAATCCAAGCCCACCCATCTGGGACTAATGGACGAATGAAGTCAAAAGTGCGCGTCTTCCGTTTTTGAATAGAGCACTCCCTCACGAGTGTGGTCTATAGTCGGCCGGGAATCGAACCCCTTTTGATTGTGAGAATGATTCCCTAACCAGCTGGGCTACTGCCCATCTTTGCGTGAGCTGAAAGTCCTATTTTTTCAATTTATTCCATGATCTGTGTTTCGTTAATAAATTGTCTTCCCAAATGCAACTTCACATATTTATAACTTTTTTGGTCCTCTGCAGTTTAAGTTTTTGCAAAAAATTTTTGTCATTGAGCACGTCTGGGATTGTGTTATAAGGTGAGTATTTTCCTTTTCAGACAGATAGTACGATTGGGATTCGGCGTTAAATAGAGATTATTTAATGTTTTTCATTAGTTTATTCAGAATTGGCTTAATTTAGTGGCACGCTTGTTACAAGCTGTTCTTACTGCGAGTGGCAGTATTTAAAATTATTTTTCCTGGTTCTGTTTTATATATTGTTTAAAATTGTTCATGGTTCATATACACAATAAATAAAATTTATATTTAAAATTTTACTGATAATGTTGCAGTTTTCCCTATCACTATCTTAAAAATAGGGTGCTTACCTTTCAACTAAAGTTGTCAATTTTGAGATTTATATTATTTCATTTAAAATCTTCTTTTAGAATTAGGATCTAGGGGATTGGATCGAAACTTACACTGTTTCAAGCATTCTATACTTCATTCAATTTGAATTTAGTTGGTTCATTCATGGAACTTCGAGGGAAAAAGGTGCAAAGATATTCTCTTCGCACTATTTTTCTATCTCATGAAAATTATTTAAATTTTCTTTCTACTCTAAATAATTGAAATATTTTGCATGTTTGCTTGCAAAAAACTTCGCAGTTTGTAACAATAAGAATCAGACAAATTCTCTCTAAGAAGGATATTTTTAAACATAACTAAATCTTGTTTATCTATTTCTTTCGAAATTATTATTGGTTACTTTTATAAAATGCTTAGTTAGGAATTAAGGTAGAACAGTGCTATTTAGAGTAGAAGATTTAGGTCTCAGTTCTTTTTAAATTAGGGGTGAGGGTTATAACATTTCTGTTTTCTTCAGTGTGTGTGCTTGAGAGTTTAACACTTTGCCTTTTTTGTGAAGCATGAATACGGCATTCTATTAATAAAAAATCTTACTGGAAGAAGTATCTAATTTTTGAATATCTCACAACAATAAGCAGAAATTAAAATACTCGTTATACGTGCCAAATACTTGTTAGTAGGTAACTATATATTCATAATAGCGTTGTTTTATTATGTAAATTAATTCTTATGAAAACATTTCTTGCGAGACGAAGAATTTATTAATAAATCACATATAAATAGTTAAAATTCCTTTTTGTTTAGAAAAAAAGTTGTAAAACATAAAAGTCTGTTTTAATTTAAGCAATTCAAAACATAGCAATATTAATTTTTAGAATGAAATAAATGTGAAAACTTTATTTCCATAATAAAGATTTGAGAATACTTTTATGTAACGTGCAGTTACTGCATATTTTATTTCTGGAATATATTTTATAGAGGAAGATATAACTGCCTATATACGGATTAGTTATTTTGCTTTCTACAGAATTGATTTTGCCTTAGCCTCCGGCCAATCTGAATTCGAGTCCCACAGGCCATCATAAATATTGATTGAGTCTGCATTTCTTTCGATTGTGTCTAAGAATATTTTCGGGGTACTCTTTAGGTCAATATTCCCATTTATCTTCACTATTCTTGTATATTTCAGTTTGATCTTAAGAATAATATACAAATTGTATTCAATAATAAACTATTTTAAGTCCTTAATAAATAATTTCTGTTAATTTTTCTTAGTTTTTTATATTTTTCAAAGAAAAATAACTGAATAGTATATATAACGTTTTATTATTTTTCATTGAACTAATACTTTGGCTTTTAATTTTTATGCGGGAATTTTGAAAGAATCAATATCTTAATTATAATGATGACATAGCTGAAGCGATTAGGATATAATAACATCAATGCATGAAATAATCTC
>JAPDSC010129572.1:48502-59294 GCA_026290005.1 Latrodectus geometricus
CTTTATTCTTATCTTCTGGTTCTTTTATATAAATCTTTTTTCAAACATCTTTTTTTTTATCTCACGAGAAAAAACAATTTTAGTTTTTTTTTTTCTACACATTCAACACATCCCTTAAGATCATATTTTATTACACAATAATAGAATTGTGTCGATTTCTTGCAGAAAATGTGGAGTGTTGCTTATTGAAAAACCAGAAATATTTCTCTTGGTTCTCAAAAAAATAATGTTATAAGATTTGACTGTTTTTTAAGAAATATATACTGTTAATGTAAATATATATTGTTAGTATAGCTGAGGCATAAAGTTTTTATCATAATTTTCCGTATTTATTATAGTTCTTCATTGCAATAGAGCAAGGTTTCTGTTTACAATTAAATTTCAAACTGCCTTATTTCATTCAAAGAAACAGTAATTATCATTAAAAATGAATGAACAAAATGCATATTCAAATGCTTATATTTCGGTGAAAATTTAAACAATAAATTACATTATTTTAAAACAAAGTATCAATAGTCATCAATATAGTTCTTGGTATTTTAGAAAATTCGCGTAAGGTTAAAGAAAAATCTGATGCAGAAAAAAATAAAATATGTCACATCAAAAATTAATGTGATTCTGTGAATTGGCCATTTTACAAATTGTTCTGATTTTCCAAATTTTCTGAAGTTCCCTTTTTGAATGAAGATATTATTCATTAGAAACCAGTTTGAGAATCCAATATTCCATTTGAAACGAAGTTTAACATTGGATAATATGGGTAGTTAATTTGTCTGTGCAACACGAATGATATAGGTCAGAGAAACTTCAAAAAACCATTTGTATGCCAAAAATAAAAACAAGAGTTGTAAAATAATGAAATGACTGTAATCTAGACAGACTCAATTATTTGAAGTAGACACGCCATGACTTATTTATAGGACTGTTCTCTTCGAGATATTCCATATGAAACGAACTTCAACATTGAATAATATGAGAAGTTGATTTGTCAGACGAACCCGAATGATATAAGTCAGAAAAACATGATAAACAGAAAAAAATGACATGATTATAATCTATACACAATATTTCAAATTAAAGTCGCCATGACTTAGTCATTGGACTGTGCTCTTCGGGATGAAGGTATCCAAAACCAGTCATTGTTGAGAAAAGAGACAAGAATTCTGTAGTTCTGTTTTATGCATAAACATCTATAAGATTAAGTACAGGTGGTTATTATAATCATAGAAACACCAGTGAATAAAAGACACTTTTTGAAAGCCCCCTGTACGTATATATATATATATATATATATATAAGGCAAATTAAGAATCCCATCCAGCTGGAGCAATTATGATCAAGATATCCCAACTCTTAGGTGTTTCTGAAGACTCGTGTCTAAAGTCATCACAGCGTACATACAGCGTAGTGAGACATGCTCGATCAAGCAAAACACTGAACAAAAAGAGAAGCTCAGTGGAAGAGATCTACATGAGTTGATGTGAATTGTAATGTCTAAAATGCGGACCGGACAACTGAAGCAAAAAAAATGACCTAAAGCTCAATCATCATCTTCTAGTGTCAATGCTAGAAAGCATCTTCTTAAACAGAACATTTAAGTCAAAGCAGCAATTTCTAAATCACTCGTCACAGATGTCGATGACAAATGTAGTGATGTCAAACTTACAAAACCTGGTCGAATGATAAATGAAAGAAAGAAATATGATCTGACAAATCGTCTTTCACACTTCCCTATACAACAGGAAAAGTGCAAGTTTGAAGAATCCTTTACAAGTGTATGATTCTAATTGTCTTCTTCCTACAGTCAAACACGCTGACGAAACTGTTATAATATGAGCACACATGCTCAGAGATGAGTTGCCGTTTTCTGCTGAACCAGTAGTAACTCTGAAAAAAAAGGATCACTGAGAGGTGAACCGAAGAAATTCAGCTGATCAGATCTAACCTGTTGTTATTGTTGTTTCTGATGACATTTGGCAACGCCAAGCCCGCCTGTCAGAGACTAGGCGAATGAAGTCAGAAAGAGAACATCTTCCGTTTTTGAATAGAGCTCCCTCATAGGAAGGAACATATGAGGTACTTCCTGTGTGAGCTTCCTCATACAAGTAGTGCGATTTTTGGATCATAGATGGCATCACCATCTGAATCTTCCAATTTAGAGATTGAAACCAGTGAAGACCCAAAGTCTGGCTCCAACTAACCCCAGAGGTATTAATTTGTAATGGAAACGTGGAGGACAAGGCGCCCCGACATATTTTACGTGCCCCAGTCACCATTAGTGAACATGACGGATCTTCGGCTAAGACGGGATTTGAACTCATCACCTTTTGGTAACGAGAACGACGCCCTAACCAACCAGGCCACTGTGGCCTTAGGTCTAATCTATGATGCAAATTTCGTTACAGAAGATGAAGTTATCCAAGATGATGATTCACCTATATATGGATTTGCAGTTGGACTTGTCTAGTCATAGTTTGTTGAAAATAGGATGATCCTTGATATCTACCTTGGTCCACACAGTCACTCGATTTCAATATAATTAAACTGTTATAATCTATTCAATACGGAATTGATATCCTCTACAGTCATCCCCCCCAAATCATTCACTAAATTTAATAACAATTTTACAGTGTTCCTCAAATCACTATTCAGCATTTGTCAAAATAGTTGAATATTATTCAAGGAAATATTGCGAAACCTTGCCAAATCCATGTCATGGACCATATGGATTTGCACTATAATTTTCATTTACGGGAATTATTTATAAATGTAAGGTATTTTTAATATTTTGATATCCTCTTGTATTTGTAAATTTCCATGTTTCTTTCCTCGTGACACAAGAATATTACTTATGAAAAGTCCTCTCAGAACATGCATGTAAATAAAATTTAAAAATAAAGGTTATTTAACAGTTTATGCTTAATTTCTAGTTTGATATCTATGTATTTTCAAAGAGCTAGAAATTGAGGAAGTTGTTTGAAGTGTTTTAAAAATCTTCAGAATTTTTGGAGTTGATGGTTTTAACTTATTACTATAATAGGAAGAAAGATGCCATAGTCAGCTATATAATTTTTCTTCTCTGATTTTCCAAGGTCAAAATTTTGATGCAGTTTACTTCAAGTGAAAAACACTTTGGTATACATTTTATACTAGATTTTTAATACATTTTTATAGACATGTTATAGTAATAGAAACAGATTTTATTTTTCAAATTTGTAAATGACATTAAAGATTTGTTCTGAAAACATTTAATCTATGGGGAATTATTTTTATAGAGTACCAATCATTATTAAAGGGCCACGGTGGCCTGGTTGGTTAGGGCGTCGTTCTCGTATACGAAAGGTAGTTAGTTCGAATCCCGGCTTAACCGAAGATTCTTGTCGTGTTCACTAATGGTGACTGGGGCTCGTAAAGTATGTTGAGTCGCAATGTCCTCCATGTTTTCATTCCAAATTAATACCTCTGGAGATGGTTGGAGCTAGGCTATTGGTTATCTCTGTCTTCAATCTCTAAATTTTAAGACCCAGATCATGCTGCCATCTATGTGCGAAAGTCGTACTTCCACCTTTGTATGAGGGTTCTCTATTCAAAAACGGGTGATGCTCTTTCTGGCTTCATTCACCCAATCCCTGAAAGTTAGGCTTGTCTTTTCCAAGTGTCATAATTAACAACAACAATATCATTATGAAAATATCTTGTCGAGTTTTATGACGACTACATGCAGACTTTAGTGTCACTGACAAAAGATTTTGATAAGTTTTATCATCCATTTACTTTAAAAAATTAATTATTTGCGGGGAATAATATATAGAAAGCTTAAATCTGTTATATCCTGGGTCCTGTTTTTAGGAGTACAATTTTTTTTTACTTCGTTAAAGAAAGAAAATCAAAGAGCTTTAATAGAAAGCAAATTAGTTATGATAAGAATTGATTGAAGCATTTATCACGAGATTAACAGCTTGATTTATCATTGTGTTCTGGAAATCTCATTCAGTATTATTTTCATGGCATTGAAAAATATCTGGTATTCAAGAAGATTTAACTGTATATGTGTCTTGTTACACTTTTTTCAATTTAGTGTTATAGAGATGCCCTTTCATATTTATTAAAATAAATAAAACTTTTTAAAAGAAATATTTCATAACAAAATTATTAGTTAAATTATAGCGTTTGACTTTTAAATCAAATTTGAGAACCTCTAAATAATTGCTCAATTAACTAAATTCACAAAAATAATATTTTTGTCCTAAAATCAATCAAAATAAATTACTTAAATAAATTTTAAATTAGTTTTTAGCATTGCCCAAGAGCATTAAATATTTAAAGCATTTGTTTCAATTCCTTTAAAGATAAATTCTTGGAATTTGATGGTTTTTGTAAGATACATTTAGTTTCATTTCTTAAGAAAGATAATAAGTGCTTTTAGAAAATAATGTCTTAAAACAACTTATTACTGTAGATATTAAAAAACAGTGGCTCAAACATTTTACATTAAAAACTGAAATCATTAATGGCATGTCATTTCACAATCAACTATTATAATTTTAAAAACATTTTATGTGAAACTATTATTGAACTTAAACTATCACTAACTTAAAAACATATTTACTTAAATAAAATGTGTTTTAAATTATCAAATCCCAAATTTTGGTGATTCTATGATCATATTTGATATTTTAAAATAATTTTGCAAATATCACAAAGTACTTTAATTTCAAAATAAAATTTGAAAAGTAAGAATAATTTCCTTTATTATTAAAAATATCTAAGTAAATTTTAATTGTGAAATGTCAAATAAGAAAGAAATCTTTATAGGAGTTTTAAAAAAGTAAGCAAATTTATTTAAAATATTCAAATTAAGTTTATCAGTATACTTAAATTCATTTATAATAATTTCTATGGATTTTGTCTTTTTAAATTTAACATGTTGCCACTAGAACTATAATAATATGTGTGAAATATTTTCATGCATATTTCTATTTCGAATATTATAATCTGAAACAAATAAAGTTTTCTCAGCGTAATGGTGATAATGCTTACGACAAAAGTATTTAACAAGTTCATATTAAAACTCACTGACACAGAACAAATACCCAATAGTGACGTGAGATTACATTAAATTGGTATTACGTAATTGACCATGGTAAAAGGTAAATTAAAAGATTAAAACTGATTAAAATTATGCTCTTCGAAAATCACTAATTGAATGCATTAATAAAGTACCTCAACAAGCCTATGAAATCTTGAAGCCCCTAGAAATAGTTCATAATAAATATTTTAGTTAAGTCACTTAAAAATTTATTAATGAATCCCGAATTCATGTGAAATACATTAAGGTCGATGGTTGTAGCATCCAAAATTTACTGTTTCTATTGAAAAGCATTAAAGGAATGCTGCTTGAAAATTAAGACTTCAAACTCCATTCGAAAAGCTATTTCATTATAAAATAGTTCACGTGTACTTTTAATAAGTTTGCAGAAAGCAATTCATTATGCACTCATTTGCTGATTTGTTGGTATTCATCACTTTTTCATCTATTATTCATGAATATAATTTATTAAGTAGAAAAATGTAAATCACAGAAAAACAATTATTTTAAGATATAATTAACTAAATTATTATTAACTATTAAAAATAGAACTATTACAAAATTTAAAATAGTATACATTTACCAAAATTTACCTTCTTTGTGTGTGTGTTTGGTGATAGTTACTTGAAATGAAAATATTGAAAATATTGCTTATATTATTAATTCATTATATTTTTAACTTTTAATTTTTCGCAATGCCATATCATGAAATGTATAGCCCTCATTTCTTCAAATTTCATAGCATGCTAAAAGAGAAACATTTGAAACCTATAAGATCCCATCTGAATAGGTTCTATCAATACATAAACTATATCACATAGCTGCCAATGGAATCTATCTCATGATTTGTTACACATAGACTCTTATCTCCCTATAGACTCTATCCCACAATTTTACTACGCAAAGACTCTATCAAATTGAAGAATGGAAATTATTTCATGAATTGGTTCTATTACTTCTCAATTTCTTCAGCGATGTCATCATTATGATTATGATATTGATTATTTTGTCATAGACATAGACTCTACCAACATGAAGATTGGCGATTATTTCACGCATTGATATTATTACTTCTCAATCACTTTAGGTATGCCATCCTTATAATTAGGATATTGATTTTTTGTCATAGACATAGACTCTACCGTCTAAGAATGGTGATTATTTCATGCATTAATGCTATGACTTCCCAATCACTTCAGCTATGTCAACTTTATAATTATGATATTGATTATTTTGTCATAGACATAGACTCTATCAACATGAAGATTATTACCTGCATTGATGCTATCGCTTTCCAATCTCTTCAGCTATGTCATCATTATAATTAGGATTTCGTTTCTTTTGTCATAGACATAGACTCTACCAATATGAAGAATGGAGATTATTTTATGCATTGCTGCTATTACTTTCTAATCGCTTCAGAAATGTCATCATTATAATTATGATATTAATTATTTTGTCATAGACATAGACTCTATCAACATGAAGAATAGAGATTATTTCATGCATTGATGCTATTACTTCCCAATCACTTCAGCTATGTCATCATTATAATTAGGATATTTTGTCTTTCAAAATTCCCGCATAAAACTTAAAATCCAAAGTATTAGTTCAACGAAAAATAATAAAACGTTCTATATATACTATTCAGTTATTTTTCGTTGAAAAATACAAAAAACTAAGAAAAATTAACATAAATTATTTATTAAGAACTTAAAATAGTTTATAATTTGTATATTTTTTTAAGATCAAACTGAAATATACAAGAATAGTAAAGATAAATGGGAATATTGACCTAAAGAGTACTCCGAAAATATTCTTAGACACAATCGAAAGAAATGCAGACTCAATCAATATTTATGATGGCCTGTGGGACTCGAATTCAGATTGGCCGGAGGCTAAGGCAAAATCAATTCTGTAGAAAGCAAAATAACTAATCCGTATATAGGCTGTTATATCTTCCTCTATAAAATATATTCCAGAAATAAAATATGCAGTAACTGCACGTTACATAAAAGGATTCTCAATCTTTATTATGGAAATAAAGTTTTCATTTATTCCATTCTAAAAATTAATATTGCTATGGTTTGAACTGCTTAAATTAAAACAGACTTTTATGTTTTACAACTTTTTTTCAAAGCATAAAAGAATTTTAACTATTTATATATGATTTACTGTTTTTCCTCTTACAAACAATATTTTCATAATAGTTAATTTACACAATAAAACAACGTTATATACATTATAAATATATAGTTACCTACTAACAAGTATTTGACACGCATAACGAGTATTTTAACTTCTGCTTATTGTTATGAGATATTAAAAAATGTGATACTTCTTCCAGTGAGATTTTTTATTGATAGAATGCCGTATTCATGCTTCACAAAAAAGACAAACTGTTAAACTCTCAAGCACACACACTGAAGAAAACAGAAATGTTATAACCATCTTCCTTATTTAAAAGAAGCTGGAACTGAGACCTGTATCTTCTACTCTAAATAACACTGTTATGTCTTAATTCCTTACTAAGCATTTTATAAAAGTAACTAATAATAATTTCGAAAGAGATAGATGAACAAGATTTAGTTATGCTTTAAAAATTCATTCTTAGAGGGAATTTGTCAGAATTTTTTTTACAAGCAAACATGCAAAATATTTCAATTACTTAGAGTAGAAAGAAAATTTACATGATTTTCATGAGATAGAAAAAAAAGTGCGAAGATAATATCTTTGCACTTTTTTTCCCCTCGAAATGAAGTTTCCTGAATGAACCAACTAAATTCAAAGTGCATGGAGCATAGAATGATTGAAACAGTGCAAGTTTCGATCCAATGTCGTAGATCCTAATTCTAAAAGGAGATTTTAAATGAAATAATATAAATCTCAAAATTGACATCTTTAGTTGAAAGGTAAGCACTCTATTTTTAAGAGAGTGATAGGGAAAACTGCAACGTTATCAGTAAAATTTTAAATCTAAATTTTATTTATTGTGTATATGAATCATAAAATTTATAAACAAATATATAAAACAAAGCCAGGAAAAATAATTTTAAATACTGCCATTAGTAGTAAGAACAGTTTGTAACAAGCGTGCCACTAAATTAAAATAATTCTGAATAAACTAATGAAAAACAATAAAAGGTCTCTCTATTTAACGCCAGAAACCAATCGTACTATCTGTCTGAGAAGATGAGGAAAATACTCAATTTATAACACAATCCTAGATGTGCTCAATGACAAAAAAAATTTGGAAAAACTCGAAAATGTAGAGGATTGAAAAAGTTCTAAATATGTAAAGCTGCATTTGGGAAGACAATTTATTAACAAAACACAGATCATGGAATAAATTGATGTAGAATAGGACTTTTAACTGAAACAAAGACAGAAAGTAGCCAAGCTGGTTATGGAGTCACTCTCGCAATCACCAGGGGTTCGATTCCTGGCCAACTGTGAACCAACCTGTTCACTAATGGCGGTTGAGGTACATAAAATATAGCATGGTCGCAATGTCCTCCATGTTCCCATTCAAAATTAATATCTTTGGAGGTGTTAGGAGCCAAGCTTCGGGTCTTCTCTGGCTTCCTATCTTTAAATTGGAAGACTCATATGGTGCTGCCATCTACGAATCAAAGTCGTACTTTCACACTCGTAAGGGAGTGCTCTGTTCAAACACGCAAGATGCTTTTGCCTTCGTTCGTCAACCAGTCCCAAACGGGGGGATTTGGCTTCGCCAAGTGTCTTAATTAACAATAACAGGATCTTGATCACTTAAGCAGTTTCCAAAACTCAAATTTTTGCCATATCACTTACGATGTTTAAAGATGACCCAGATCCAAATGTTTCTAACATGATCTAGATCAAAACTCTTTCCAATGTAATACTAAAAAATATACTCTGAAGGAAAGATAACATCTTAAACTTCTAATAAAAATACATCATCTTTACTGTATATTGAAACAAGATAAAATTGAGAAGTTCAATTTAAGGCTAATCACACACACACACGCTGTACACTTCACCTTGTTTTTGTAGCCAGATGAGATTATATTTAAATGATAAGAGTCAAAAGTGTGCAAAAAAATTCTTGAAAATAATCTTTTGCACAATATATTGATAAACCACGGAGATGAATAAAGATGTAACTGGAGACACGTTCAAATATTGCATCTACTTTAGAAAAGATGCTATAAAATTTATGACAAGCATCCAAGTGAGCTGTCTGTCATTTAAATTTTTAATTTAAATGTGTGTGTACTAATTTTTAAAATGTGACGATAGTTAATTGATGAATTTGAATATTATTAACAATTATAAGCCATTTATTATATTTAGCTTTTAATTTTATAACAATTATATTTATAGTATAAATATATTTAGAATTTGGATACTTTTGTTATCTTTATTAAGAACATAATATTATTTCTTCATTTGAAATCCAAATGTTTTTAAGCATTATTAATGCTTAAAAACATATAGATAAGAAACTAGTTGTTTATTTTTTAAAATGTTTTTAAATTTAATCATAATTTAAATAAAATAACAAAACACTTAAAAAATATTCCTGCAAGTTTCTTGCAAATGAGATATTAAGAAAGTGAATGAAAATTAAAGGCCTCACTTAAAACATATGTATCCTTACTGAAAATTATATTTATTTTATAATTGCATTAAAATATCATTCTTCATTGTTTGCAATTAATTAAAAGAAACAGTAATTACTTCAAAAAATTAACGCATTAAGCATTTGATTAAATGCATTATTTATTCATTGATTTTCTTTATGTTAGTTTTAAAACAATCCGTTATAAGGTGTAAGTATCTGTGAAATTATATTGCAAATCATATAAATAATATTCGTTAAAGAAAATGTAAAATAAAGTAAAGAAGAGTAAATTAGCTATATAATCACAGTAAAAAATACAAACTTTATCCCTCTAATCATTCTTATAACCAATACATTACTACATTTCTCTGCGAATATAGTTATCAGTACTTTTTATACTTTTTCCCTAACTCCCTATTCCAGGGGAAAAAATTCCGCATTAGGTTTTGCAGCAAATCTCTGAAAGACGACCGTAATCATGTTGATATGCGGATTTCGTCAGGTAATTGCGAAATGCTGACGCTGAACGGGTGAAGCAATTTTTCACGAAGAAGGACCATAAATCTCCTTTTTCAATACGGGAATTAGTTTTTCAGATGGGGATTTCCGTCCAACATTCAACCGCTCGAAGAATTTCCTTTGGAATATCAAATGATTTGAATGTGGTATCGATTAAGGTGGAATGATTTCTCCCTGGAACGACTTTTCCCTGTCATCCATCATGAAGAGTCCGAGTACTTGGATTTGTTACATTCGCATATCCTAGTGGAGATATAATCCTGTATATAAATCCCTTCTTCACTTGCAAATATGCTAATTTAAGGTAGTGCAAACCTAAATGATAACGAAACTCAACATTCAACCAATATTAATTTTTTTTTAAATACTGTATCGAGCATTTAATATTTTTTTGTTTTTAAAAATAAATATTAAGCTATAGATATAACTTTTAATCCTGTGTATAAACCCTTCTTTATTTGCAAATATGGTAATTTAAGATAGTGCAAACCCAAATGATACAGCGAAATTCAACATTCAACTAATATTAATTTTTTTTCAAATACTGTATTGAGCATTTAATATTTTTTGTTTTTAAA
>JAPDSC010129572.1:79902-91991 GCA_026290005.1 Latrodectus geometricus
TATATATATATATATATATATATAGTGAGAGAGAGAGAGAAAGATCTGATATAGAATACGCATAATATGCCTGGGGAACTCTTCAACATTTTTCGTACTGTGCAAATATCTTTCTTTCTACGTTTTTATTATCTCAAGAGAAAACATTTGTCAACGTCTTCAGTTTGAACATGGAAGGGAAGTAGTGAATGGAATTGATTGTTAAATTAGGTAAATGAAGAAACGTAAGGAATAACAACTTTTAAATAAAAGAAACTCTCGTCCCTTTGTTTTGGAAATTCTGTTTTCTTTTAATTATCATTTGATAATACACAGTTCCATTTGAGAAAGGGTGAGTCGAGCATAAAGAGGGCTTGATGCAAAATCAAGCAGCATCAACAGGTATCATTAAAAGTCGGCAAACAGAACATGTTTAGTAATCTTGAGCTTCTAGCATTTCTATCATATGGATATCTCCTTAAATTAGATCTCAAACTTTTTCGTATAACTGATCAAAAAATTACCAAACCTGTTGATACCGATCGAGAACTTGCTAAAAAATAGTGAAAATGGAGGTTATTTCAATTACAGTAATAAATATTTCATAGACAATTTCATTTGAAACTGCTTTCCACCTTCTTTCTGGCATCACAGTCAAGTCTTCAATCTCTTCAAATTCCTAATAATCACTTTCAAACTATTTTTTATCATAGTCCTCCTTAAAAATTCCTTTAAACGATCGTTTTCACGCAATAAATCTAAGCTATAACTGCCATTCTGATAAAGAAACTTTACCGTTAAAGCTCGATTTTCCTTCTATAAGAAACATATTTAAAGATAACAAAGGTAAACAATAATTTGCAAACTCTGATTACAAATCTCTATATATTTTAACTAAATTAGATAAGAAATTTTTGAAACTTTTCACTTGGTGTCAAAACTTAAACCATATTTTTATTGAAGTTAATTGCTCCCCAACCTGTCTAGTGGTTAGCGTACCTGCCTACAGATGGGTGGGACATCGGTTCGAATCCTAGCTTGGGCATGGATGTACTTTCTCTCTCTCTCTCTTTCTTGTCTTTGTCTTTTCTTTGTGTGTGAATGGTTGCCTACCCAATAAACGGGTACCTATGGCGTGTGTGTACTGAGGAAGTCGGACTCCACACCAAATATGGTTCAGTTGGAAAAGTGAAGCAACGAACCCCATATTGCCAGCCTGGCTGGCACACGACAACATTGTATTAATTGCTTGTGACCGGTATAACTCATTAAAGCATTACATTAAAAGCATGTTATTATTTTAGTCCAACTTTTCTTAATGTTTTACACCAGTAAATCTTTTTATTTTCATATTGTTAAACCCATGCTATAAATATTTTTCGGCTCATTGTAACAGCAAAACATTCTCAAATAATATTAAATTTCTTAAAGATACGAGATGAAAAAATATATTTTGTTCTTCAAAAATATGTTGAAGAATTTTTTAAAACTTTTTATTCATTACATGACATTTCTAATCATTTTTTAAAAAATTTATTCATTAAGTAGCATTTCAAATCATTTTTAAAAACTTTTATTCATTAAATGACATTTTTAATCATTTTTTAAAACTTTTATTCATTAAATGACATTTCTAACCATTTTTTTAAAATCGTTTTTTCATTAAATGTCATTTCTAATCATTTTTAAAAACTTTTTTTCATCAAATGACATTTTTAATCATTTTTTTAAAAACTTTTATAAATGACATTTCTTCACTTGGTTTTGATGTTTTACTGTTACGTGAAGAAGATAGATTTTTTCAAAGTATTTTTCCTTAAATTCATAATTTTCAATATTTATGCCTACAAAATCCTTTCTTCAGTTTCCTCGAAAATCTAAAACCTTTACAATAACTTCAATTAATGACAGTAATTTTAATAAACTTTTTCTTTAAGCAATTTCATTCTATCAGTAAATATTTAATAATTAAAATCGTCATCATTTAAAGTTTTATTATAACACGATATTGGGAAGCTTTAACAATTAATAAATATGCAATTTATTAGAGGTTTAAATCACAAATACTTTAAATTTATGTTATATTATGATTCTAGGCAATTCTATAAGAACAAATATTTTTGTAAAGAAGTTACTGAAAACCGAAATTATAAAGGAAAAGCAGCATTGCATAAAATTCAGAAAATAATTTGATAGACTTGGATAAATATCTTTTGTGATTTTACTAAATTCAATTTCAATGGAAATAAAACAAAAAAATTCTGCTTCAAAATTCATTTCATAACTAAATAGTTATTTTTTCATACTTTCATAGTTCTCGGGAATAAATGGTTTTATATTATTATATAAAATAATTCGGTTCTGTTCTGAAAACTAATAACTGAAAATGATTTTATCAATTCAAATTTAAAATTATATTTAGTGAAGAATTTGTTTCGCATATTTAAAAAGTATTTAATTATTATTCTATGCGTTTTTTGGTTATGATTTACATTTTAAAAATGTTAACAATTGTTAAGTAGTCAATTTAGCATTCAGTTAAAAATTAACTTCAAGAAATAATTGTTCTTACTCTAAATTTGATTCCACAAGTTTGATTTCATGCATGCATTTTTAATGTTGAATAAATCTAAAATTATTAAAAATATATGTTATTGAAATCTAAATCATATTTTACAAAAATAACTGTTGTTTCTGATGACACTTGGCAACGCTAAGCCCGCCCGTCAGAGATTAGACGAATGAAGTCAGAGATAAAGCGTCTTCCGTTTTTGGATAGAGCACTCTCAAACGAAGGTGGAAGTACGACTTTTGGCTCATAGATGGCAGCACCATCTGAAAATTCCAATTTAGATATTGAAACCTGTTGAGCCAATTTAGAGCACAACCAGATTGAAGACCCAAAGCCTGACTCCAACACACCCGGAGAAAAATAACTAAAAATAAACTACAGACAAAAATAACTAAAAATAAAAATTCAGTTTATCCTCTCACATATTTTTTAATATACCTTCGAAAATATAACTCAAAGTTTCAAACATATAGCAGAATTCATTTAAATGAAATCTTACGATAATGATTTATATCTAAGTCTCACATTTATATTTTAGATACCTTATATAAATGTAAGAAGTATTGCTGAAATAATTTAGCATTTTTAGTATTATATTATATAAAATTTAAATACATTTATCAAAATCTTTGAAAATTTAACTTACAATGACAAAATAAATTGCAAGGCCCATTTAAGTAAAATTTTATGCATAAATGATTTCTTTCTGCACCATTAGTATTTTAGAGATATTTGATACAAATGTAAATAAATATTTCTAAAATATTTCAAAACTTTTTGTAGGATATTACATAATATTTAAATAGTCTTACCTCTCAAATTTTGTTTCCTCTATATTTCACAATCTAAATAGAATCAAATCAAGAATAGTAAATAAAATAAAAAGACAGAGTGATATCATATTTTTATTCTCCATCAAAGTAAAAATGCACTTATTTTCAAAATATAAAATGGCCGGAAAACAGTTTTGAAATGAATATTAAAATATCCTCAATTTTCAATTTATAAACCTTAAATCATTATATTAACAGTCTAATAATTCTCATTAAAATTGCAGACATGTTTAAAGATTATTGAAAAAGTATTTGAATAATAAATATTTTAAGAATTATTCATAAACTCATAAATTAAATGTGAACTCAAATTGTTCTATTTAAGAAAATCTCTTTTTAAGAAAATAATATGCCTATATACATATACATATAAACATATACATATACATAAACATATACATATACATATACATATATATATATATTTATATTTATATACATATATGCATGTATATGTTATAGAAAGCACTATGTGATTTTTCTGAATTTTTTTTCATATCTTATTTATCTGTAAATGTAAAATGTTTATTTACATACCCATATAAATCTGACCTAAACGTGCAGTTTTAAATTACTTTTGAACTAATTACAAATAAACTAGTTCAACGAAGTATTAAAATAAAACATTTAGAGTTAAGAAATGTTTGGAATTTCATTTTAATTTAAGTTTAATTTACTTAATACCATTTATGCTATGTGAGTGAGTTAAAAATTTCTTAGCCCAATAGTAAAGGTACTTACTTAATAACGCCACCACAGCTTCTTAAGCCGATTGAATTTCAAAACAATTTCCTTATAATTAGAAAGTTTTTTTTTCTATTTATAAGAAGACTCTTCATGATTACTAAAATAAATTTTCAAACAATAGATTAAGTGCTAATTCTATTTAAGTTTTGGCGCAAAATTAGCTGCGGTGGCGCTAATGTGTGAGTACCTTAAAGATATTATTAATTATGTACAAAGTAAATAAGGAATTTGGAACTCTTGTATAAGGGATTAAATACAAGTTATTTAAACTGTAATTGATATTTAAGATAATATATTTTACATTAAACATCATTTTTTTTCTAGCCGAATACCTTCAAGTGGGACGGCCTTCATCTTTAAGGTTATCTTAAACATATTATTACATATAAAAATATATTCTAATATACCAATCATATTTGAATTGAATATTTTATGATTATCCGTCATCAAAATTTATTTAAAGACATTTTATGTCATTCTCTAAATACCTTTTCATGACGGATAATCTTAAAAATTTGTTAAACTTTATTTCACAAAAAATTTAACTTTTTTGTTCTCATCCCTCTTAATTATTAAAAAAAGATATGTGATAATTAGAAATTGAAAAATAATTTTTGCGATTATTTATGTCTTATCCATTTTAAATACATAATCACAAATTGTTTAAGCAGCAGAAAATTGTTATATCGGCAATACAAATTACGTTGACTAATCTAATATAGATAGCAATATTGGTATAGCTTTTATTTTTGCTTAACAACAAGCATGTTCATGAATCAAATCAAAATTATGGAAGATGACTTATCTTAGGCTTTTGCATAATTGATGAGTCATTCTAGATATAAATATTTTAATGCAATATGCCAAAACTAATATGTAAAGTCCTTATTGGATCTATTTAGGAATTCAATAAAAGAAAATGATAGCTATGCCTCTATGCATATATTTTTCCAATTATGAATTAATAACCGAACTCCTTTGGGGGTGGTTTGAGCCAGGCTATAGGTCCTCACTGGTTTCAATCTCTAAATTGGAAGATTCATGTGGTGCTGCCATCTATGAGCCAAACGGCGTGCTTGGCGTCTGACGGGTGTGCTTGGCATTGCCAAGTGTCATCAGAAACAACAACATAACCGAATTTAAATCACACACAAATAGTCTGTCTATAATAAAGGTGAAATAGTACTCTCTAATTGTATTTTATTGGAGTAATTAGAAGTTATTTCATCTACAATATTACATTAATGTGAACTTAGAGATTATCCTCTCTAATTTTATCATTCCAAGATGTTTCCTTACTAGGTAGGTAGATAAGTTGGTTTTAATGGCGCAAGGTCCAAGTCAGGACAAGCTGCGCCACTTTCCTTACTAGTAAAATTAAAAATAGGTTGTAAAAATATGACAATCTTTGTAAATAAATTAAAGCAAGACTCTAAGATATCATGATAAAGACTCTCCATAAATATGACCTTATCAATCCATTCTAATCTGAGATTATCATTAAACTGTTGCCACATATTTAAATAAACTCCACAACATTCAATTTTATTGTTCAAATAGCAGGAAGGAACTCCAATCCACTAATTAACCAGAATGCAAGAATTCCATTATCACTATATTAACATCAAAAATTCTCAGAAAGGATGCTGATAAAAATTTTTACTTTTAGAAAAATTACACTTAAAACTTGAAAAAGAAACCTTCTGAAAACTGAGTTCTGGTATCTCTGTAATCTCCTTTCGAAATTTCTATTTAGTTTTCTGTTCTATACATAATTAGCTTACTTCATACAATTTAATTATCATGAAATAATCTCAGGAGTTCTTCAAAAAGTCACATAAGCTTTAAAAAAAATAAAAATTGGCTTTAAAAACCTAATATCCTTTATAAGTAATATATATAATTTTAATTATCATTTGTTTATTTAAATGTTTGGTTAAGCAAATTAAATATAATTTTCAATCTTTTGTTAGTTTAGTATTATGAAATATTTGATATGCATTTACCTCTAATAATAGAACTTCAAAGAAATCTTTTATGCAGATTATAATCAGTTGAAATAACAGTATTTTTGATAGACATTTCTGAATCTTATATACTATAAAGGAATTTTTTATCTCCTTGAAGATTACAAATAAATTTTGAATAGAAGTTTAGTTTGTCTTCTTTCTCAAATATTTGTAAGGAACAATTCAAACTTGTACAGAAATTTGCCGAACAGAAATTTCTCAAATAAAAACAATTTACTATACAGTGAAGCGTAAGTAATTTACTTAATCAAGTAAAACGTATTTATTTATCTTTTGTACTTATTGCACCACAACCTGTCTTGTATAAAAATGTTATAATTAAATGTTTTTACACTGTTATTGGTCTCGCTTTCAGCTTAACATTATGTATTTCAAAAGCATTTTTGAGAATTTCATCAATTAAACATTGTTTAGCTAGATTTTGTCACTATTATATAATGACAATGTGGGTATTTTTCTTATTTATTTTAATGATAATTGATCTTTAATGCTTTTCCTTTGATTAAATTTTTTCCGCCTCTGAGTAAGATGATTTAAATTTTTATTTGGTCCGCGGTGACTTGTTTGGTTAGGGCTTCGTTCTTGTTAACTGGCGGTAGTGAGTTCGAATCCAGGCTTAGCCGAAGACCCGTCATGTTCCCTAATAGCGACTATGGAACGTAAAATATGTCATGTCACAATGTTCTCCATGTTCCCATTACAAATTAATGCCGCTGGGGGTAGTTGGAGCCAGGCTATGCGTCGTCTCAGGCTTCAATCTCTAAATTAGAAGACCCAGAAGGTGCTGCCATCAATGAGCTAAAGTCGTATTTCCACCTTCATAGAGGGTGTTCTATTCAAAAAAGGATGTCGTTTTTTTTTATTTCATTCTCCCAATACCTGATAGACGTTCTTGGCTTCGTCAAACGTCATAAGTAACAACAAAAAATTATTATCAAATAAATGTAAATAAATTATCTATATTACATAGTATGTTTTCAAAATTAAAAATTACTCAAATAAATTATGTCAAATAAATTGTTCATATGAATAATTTAAGAAATTATTTCTACTCATCTTTATTAAAGTTTTTTTCTTATTAGAATTATTGAAGTAAGACGTTTACCAAATATAATGTAGTTAAAGTCAACACACATTTTAAAATCTCTTAATATCTCGCTATAGTAGATTAATATATATATATAACATACAACATATAAAATAATCTACTATAGCTATAAGCATATAGTTAGATGATTTATTAAACTGAATTTTCAAGTTTGATGATTAGAAGAAACAATTACAAAAATTCCATGCGTCATAAAACTAGTTAAGTCTTATTTTTTTTAAAAAAAAGATAATAGTTTCTAATAACTACTAATCACAAAAATCTAGTATTATTATTTTTATAAATTCAGTTTTTTTCTAATAATTCAAGTTATAAAAATGTTTCAGAAATTAAAATCTTTCGAACAGAATCGATAACTTAATTTTAATGAATAGATTTATATAGAAAGAGTTTATTCTGTGTTTTAGTTTCTTACTAAAAAGTTCACCATTTACCTTTATTACAAATTTGTTGCTTGATCTTTTACTACTGGATTATTTTTTAAGAAAGAAAATATGCATTATAATTTTAATGTACTTGCTTTGGAATGTTAATTTGTTACGTATTCAAATTTTTCCAATTCCATGATAGAGGTATTAACAGTTTACGATTTACTTACATAAGCTTTACAAGTCTCATTAAAATTATTTTATTGTGCTTTAGATTTTGAATTGTTTTGTAAATTTAGTTTTGTAAATTTTTATAAGTAAGTTTACTGACATTAATCTTACATATGATATGCAATAAATATTTAAACTTTGTCAATAATGCACAGAAACAATGTTTGAATCATTTTACAATAATTAGCAATAAGAGACGAAAATAAAAAAGAACTCTTAAATTTATAAACTTAATCTCATACTAACTGGAATTTCAAACATGGTTTCTTCATATTTGATTCATAAAATAAATATATGTAAATATAATAATTACTTAGCAATAATTAGTTTATGCAAATATAAAAACACATATCTAATACATTCTTCAATTTCATATTTATATTCAATTTTATACTTCCCAAATAAATGAAGAAATACTCTTACTGACATAAGAAAAAGCTTCTTTAATGTTTCAAAAATGGCTAACAGGAAACTCTAAAATAAAAAAATAAATCTATACATCTTTTTTTTTGGTTAGCTTTTCCAGATTCATCTTTTTGATAAGTGAAAGCTTAATTTTTTTTTTCATTTTTACATTAAGATCTTTAGAGAATTAAGTGTGTAACATTTTAATTGTTTCAAGAATGTTTGTACTTAAGAATAAGTAAAAATAGTAGCTAAGCTTATTTATATTATTAAGAAAGCAATCTTGGGACTCTAGAAATGCAAAAAAAGACCAAGTTGTCTAGCACAAAGCAGTAAAAAAGTACATATTTTAATTTTTGAAAAAAATATTCATGCTACAATGTTACAGATTAAAATTATAATTAAAACTTCTCGCATTAATTGTAGCATTAAAAATACTTTAAAAAAAATTAATTTTTAAGCTCATATTAAATATGGTTGCGTTTTTAAGCTCTATTTAATGTAAATGATGGTATCATAAAAAATGAAAAGAACCAATCGTAAATCCACTTTTTGTATTCGATATCATCACAACAAGCATCCATTCTTTAGAATACTGCATTTTACATCAGAGTTGCAGTAAATATTTGACAGTTTCACAAAAATATTTTTAAATGATTTCTATGGCAATCTATCCCATGTAATGAAATAGTATCAATTCACAAAATATCCTAACAATCCTTTACATAAAAATGTTTGCATTTTATTATTGTTGCTATTTATTGCTTATGTTCGAGGAATTTAAATGACTGTTCATTAAAAAATTAATCCTAAAATTAAGGTATTAAAGAATTCTGAAGAAATTCTTTAATTCTGCTTTCTTCAATCAACTTGTATTTTTATTCAAAAGTTTCCCCTTTGATTTCTTCTCATGATACTTAAGCCTTTCTTTGGAATTTTCACTTAAACTTCAAATATCTGTCTGCTTTTCTTTCTCCAGAGTACTGGTGATCCTTCAAGGTGTCGATTTTAGGATTTTTATTTTTCAGCAAAGTACATTCCCCCAGACATTTAATTGCCTTATTTTGCAATGACAGAGTGGTTTTATATTGACCGATTAATTATATGAAATGATAATAAAAATGAATACTTATGATACTGACTTATAATGAATACTTATGATCAATGAATTTATACATGATATAAAAAGTACCTTTATAAAAATAAACAATTTAGTAATCAAAGTTTTTTTGAAATATTTAATAAAATTTACAAAACTAGAGTTATGACTATCATTTATTTACACATTTGATGTCAAAAAAACTTTACTTTTCATTTTAATCAGACACACTTCTTATTTAATTTGAAAACAATGTTTTTTCTTTAGTATAAGCATATTAATTTTTGTTGTTTTCATGTGACAGTCAGACTTGCAATATGGGATGCGCTGCTACACTTTTCCAACTGAATATTAATTTGGAGAGGAGTCCGACTTCCTCAGTACACACATACTATAAGTATAGGGTAGGCAACCATTCACACAAGGAAAGGACAAAGATAAGAGAGAGGGAAAATACATCCATACCCGAACCTAGGACCTCCCTATTCGTATTCAAGTACTCTGGCCATTAGACAGGGTACGTGGCTTATAAAGCCTTTAAATAAATGTTATAGTAATTTTAAATTTTATTATGTTATATAAAGACCAAATTATTATTGTTTATCAGGAACTTAAGTATACAATTTTTTGTTGAAACTGTATGAAATAGTATCAAACTTTTTATGTTATTACATGTTCATATTTATGTTATTGAAAACTCGGTTTTAATACCATATTTAAAGGTATATTTAAAATGTCAGTCCCTATTCTAAGAAATGTCATTTAAAAATGCAAGTGCCATAATGAAATGTACCTCAGGGCATTGATTTCTCACTTCATCTGTATAAATATCATAAATTAATTGATTCAACCTTGAGCCAATGAAGTGCTATAATGTTTTGTAAACTTTAAATTTTATATATATATATATATATATATATATATATATATATATATATATATAAGAAAATAAAAGTTATCAACATCACATTACACATTTTATGAGCTCAAAAATGTAAATCAAGTAACAGAATGAAACATTCATCAAAATGTAAAGATTTTTTAAAAAATATGGAAATTTAAAAGACGTTGGTAACCAAAGGAAAAGGAACATTTATTAAATAAAAAATTTATTATTTTCATTGAGAACACGTCATAAGAAAGAATTCTAACAAACTTTCCAGAGAGTATAAAAAATTTATTACCCGAATATATATTCTATTTAATTGATTGTAAAACAAAAGATTTATCTTTTACAGCATAACAACGAATTTCATTTTTGAGGAAATACCAGAAACTCTATTTATATTAATTGTTTATAATTGATTGAAATATAAAAGATAACTATTGCCAGCTGGAATTGCAAGTTAACGAATTTTCATTATTTAAGGAGAAAAAATTAAAATTCTAAATGTAAATTTCAATTCTTGTAAATAAATTGCTTCTGGTGAATAAACTGATAATTCTAATGTAACCTAAAACCAAGCTTAGACTCAATGTATAGTTTCTTTCTGTATTTAAGAATTTTATTCAGAAAGTATTAACAAATATATTAATTAATCTTTTAGCAGTTAATTTTTATCAAAAAGACAAATTAAGGAATTTATGTTTATTCACTTAATTTTCAAGATTTAATTTATTGCCAAATGAAAATGCTTAATAAGAAGAATTCTTACTATACCATAAATAGAATAAGAATTGCTTTTTTATGATTATTATTAATCTCTTAAACAAAGCATGAAATTCATGTATTTTATTAAAATAAGCATGGACAAAAATTTCATAAATCACTATTTATTTTTCCTTTTGTAATAGATTAAAACAATACTTGTTCTACATACATAATATAGAATGATTAATTAACATTAAAATAATAAATGCTGACCCTTCTGAAAGTAAACTAAAAATTTAAATAAATGATTGATAAAATAGTTTTTCCAAATACAAATTTAACTCTTATGTTTCTCCTCCTCAGAAATGTTTAAAAAAATTATCAGTGATTGTTTTGTTTTTGTTATTTTCACGCTTCAATAAAATTTTATAACGCCTCCCTTGGATTACAATTGAAAACAATTTGCAAAATTAGAATTAAAATCTGTACTAGCTAGATATACCCACAATTTATCATAAAAAATATTATGTAAACTTTATTTTGTCTTAAAGACTTTTTTTTAAAACAAAACTTTATTTCTGAAGGTAATTTTAAAGTTTCTTAAGTTAAATAACAATTACAAAATCTGATGTCGTAATTTTGAGGATTGTAGTGTAATAGAATTGAGGAGTTAACGTAATTTCTCAATTTAAATTTATATATAATTAAATTTATATAATATTTGTCTTTCATGTTTTTTAATAAAAAAAATGCTTAAATTTGAAATACCAACTACTAATTAAACATCTTTAATTATTATTTCTTGGCATTAAATTTCAATCATCTACAAAATTTTCCTGCGGTATCAGATAAAAATATCATAATTTAACCCTTTATATAATTTATATTTTTTTCTTTAAACTTACGTGCCACATTTGATATCTAATATATTTGAATAAATATTTATTTAATTTATATATAAAGTTTGGTTAAAGTTATTCATTTAGTACTAGTTTAATTTCTTATAAATAAAATTAATTATTTATACTTAAAATATTTTTCACGGAATTTTTTTAACTTCTACTCTAAATATCATTTTCATTATGATATTATATATATATATATATATATATATATATATATATAT
>JAPDSC010129572.1:92091-105112 GCA_026290005.1 Latrodectus geometricus
TATAGATAAGGAGAGTGATGAATTTTTATATAAATGATTCAGAATCTTTATTTTCAGTCATTATAAATCATAAGTCTTTTTTAAGTGAATTAATTTATGTTCTGTTATTCGATTTCCCTCAAAAATTTAACTACATGAGATTTAACAAAAACAAGTAAATGCATTATTCACAAATTTCAAATAAAAATATTAATATATTTTATAATTTAATTTTTATATTTGTCTCATTTTCTAAGAACAATATGGTTGCAGTTATTTTAAATTAACGTATTTGAATTTAAAGTTGTAAATAATCTTTAATAAATAATTAAAGTGATAAATATATTTTTAAAAGTTGATGTAGTAAATAAGATAATAAAATCAAATATTTATTTAATTTTAAAAATAAATTTTAATCAAAAATAGACCAGATAAATTTTTATTTCTTTCATAACTAAACATTTTAAGGTAATTTATTTTAAATTAAACAAACTTTTATTTAACTGCTTCTCATTAATTTCATCACCTAAGCATTCATTAAACCTAAGCATAATATTAACAAAGCAAAAATTCATTAAACCTTAGTTTTGAAAAGTATTCATTAATAAGCAATATTAAAAAATCTTAATACACTATGGTGTATTACGACTTTTTAATATGGTACTCCGAATTGCAAATAATCCGGTGTATGGTACTCCAAATTACAAATAAATTATACCATATGAAATGGGTAACATAATTTATTAATTTTAGAAATCTTTATTATCTAATCAGTATAAAAAAATTACTTAAATTACTTAAAAAATAAATTTTATTAGAGATTTTTAGAAAAGCCTTATAAAATTTAGAAATGCATCTTGTCTCTTAAAATTCGTAAATTAGGAGGTCCATTTTAATTCTGAAGGGAGAGAAATAACTGCTAACTAAATTTTCAGTCCAGGATTTTCTCCCAAACATTTGGACTGTGTGTCGGAGGAAGTCAGAGCAAATTCTGCATGAGGAATGGTATAAAATTCCACTAACCTCTATACAGGACTTTCAAATATCCATTTCAAGGAGGATTTAAGTGCCCTTAAATGCCAAATGTACTTCTAAATTATATTATGTGCAAAATACTTCCTTTTGTATGAGGTTTTCCTTATTTTGGGCAATTCCAATTATTTTAGGCCTGAATTAAATTTGATATGGTAATTGCTGAAATTTTTCTAAATAAATTATAATTAATTTTTCTTTAAAATTTTTAAAACAAAGAAAAGTATTATTAAAAGCTTATTTCGTTTATCTAAAAAATATATTATTCCATAAAAAAATGCATATGTAATAGAATTTAGTACCAAAGATAGACTAAAATCTTTTGAAAATAATTGAAGTATTAAATTTTATAAGTAAGTATCGTAAAGAATAATTCATGTATAAAATATTTTTTCACTAAAAATAATTTGCATCACCATTTGGTATTGACATGTCAAATTTTGTAGAAGTAAATATGCATTAAATTATAAACAAATATGCATGTACTTATTTTGAAGACTTTGCATTTGTATAACATTTATAAATATATCTTCTTAAAAAAGTCAATCGTATTACAAATTTAATATTCCAACATTTAATACACATTTAACACAAGACTTTTTGGTTTCAAATTTAATTAAAAACTAACAAATGTTACATTTTATATTAAAAATTTTCAATCTATTCTATTTCTAATATAATTAAATGGTATACTTAAATCCCAAAATAAATAAAAATCAATAAAAAGATTTTTCAAGTTAATGTATACATGAATTGTTTAATAAAATATATTAAAATATTATAAACTACTAGAGCTCTGGTATTAGGAAAAATATTTAATAAATCAAAATGGGGGAGTAAGGAATAATATAAAGTATTTAATAAATTTTTATAATAATGATAGAAATTTTCTTTTAAAAGCTATAGACATTTTCATAAAAACAATCGGAACATTTTTTTAATCTGCATAGTTGCATATGACATGATTTTAAGCCTTAAAAGGTTTTATAACATTTAAAGAACTTAGAAATTTCTTGTTTCTCTTTTCTTTTAAAATGGAAGAAAAGGCAAATAAATTAGGATAAATTATTTAACAAATTAGAATTAATTTTATTTCAGTAATGCCATAATGATATGAAAATGTTTCAAGAAAATCATTAATAAAAAAACTTATTTTTTTTATTAAAAACAAGTATATGTATCTTTTTGATGATGGAGCCTTTTGAGTGAAAATTAAAAAAAAAATTTAATAGTTATCAGAAAGGAAAGAAAGTGCAATGAATATGGAACATATTACCAAAAAGCCATTACTAAAAATATTTTTATACATAATTCAATAAAGAAAGCATATTAAAGATAAATTTACATGCATTTATATGAACAGTTACTAACGGGGATAGTTATTAAAATTAATGAAAAGAGCATATTATTTTATTATTAAAAATGCCTCGTAAACTTTAATTTAAAAACAGACTATAATTACTTTCATATTTAAAAAAAACCTATTCTGCCATACTACATTTTAATTATGATTAAAAAATATTTATTTTCCTTCTTTTATTATTCTACCTTATTAAAATCTCTTAAGTGTACTTTGTTCTTCTGAGAACACATAAAATTTTTTCTTGTTGCTAAGGATTAATAATTTACATTTTTATTACACTCCAAAAATTTTCATTTTTTTTAGAAAAATGAAAATAATAAAATCTTTAGCAGTATAACCAACAACAGTTCTACAGCAGACTTTTTAAAAAGTTTTTTTCAGGAAATAAATATCAGATTTTTAATTCTATTATACTAATTTTTAATTGCTGGTATATTTTTATTTCAATTAAACTAATGCACACTACACATTTTTTGTGACAAGTGATTAATGTGCTTTTAATTATAATCTTATAAAACTCTAAATCTAATGGTATAATAAGAGTTATAATGCTTTTAATTTATTTTTGCTTTATGATCTTATTATATGATAAGCTTAAAATTCTAGTATATTACTTTTTCGAATATATAATATTAATAACACATATCTTACTCCGCTACAGTAATTGAGTTATATATAAAATTAAATATCATTGGCTTCTAACTATTATTTATTTTTGTATATCTCTAGCTCGGTTGCACAAGCGTTCTTTTTCTTAATTTTCACTAATTTTTAAAAATGTTTGACAATTTATTTCAGTATATTTTATGACTTCTCTTTCAATATTAAAAAGTTATGTGCTCTTTAATATCAGAATCTCTTTATTCCTTTCTTTTTTTAAAATTTTAAATAAGTAATTTTTTAATACAGCTTCAAACAGAAATCTTAAATTCAATAGATGGCTTAAAAATTATTTTTATCTTAATTTTCACAGTTATATGTATTTTCTGAAATCATAAGTTATTTACCTTTCTTTTGTCTTCTTATTTACATATAATTCAACATAAAAATATTATGATGATAGTAACTTTCTTTTTGAAACATTTATGTATATTTATTTTAAATATTGCATTTTTACAATAAACATATATGTTTAAAAAATAACAAAGCAATATATAACAAATTCAACAAAAAAAAGCTCTAGAGATAAAGGGAGAGAAAATTTAACAGGTAGAATTCATTTCATTTAAAAATATTAAAGATTTATTTCATTTGAAAATAATAATAATGTTTTTATCAAAACTTATTCCTAGCTTAAATGTAAAAACCGGATAAATTTTTTTCAAAAACTGAAAGATTATAAGCAGAATATTTTTAAATATACACTACTGGCCATTAAAATTGCTACACCAAGAAGGCGACATGCTACAGACGTGAAATTTATACAAAAGAAAGAAAGTGCTGTGATATGCAAATGATTAGCTTTTCAGCGAATTCAGACAAAGCAGGCGCCAGTAGCGACACCTACATTATGTTTAAATGAGGAAATTGTTCAGCCGGTTCCTCATACACAAATTGCATTTCAACTTTGTTGCCTGGAGAAAAGTAGTTGTGATGTCTCGTGGAAGAAGGAGAAATGCGTACCAGCACGTTTCTGACTTTGATAAAGGTCGAATTGTAGCGTACCAGGATTGCGGTTTATCTTATCGCAGTATTGCTGCTCGCGTTGGTCGAGATCCAATGACTGTTAGCAGAATACGGAATCAATGGGTTCAGGACGGTAATACGGAACGCCATGCGGGATCTCAACGGCCACCTATCACTAGCAGCCAATAAGACAGGCATATTATCCGCATGGTCGTAATGGATCGTGCAACCACGTCATGAGCCGTGAGTCAAGAAACGGGGTCGTTTGGAAGACAACAAGTGTCTCACGAACAGTTCGACGACGTTTGCAGCAGCATGGACTCTCAGCTCAGAGACCATGGCTGCGGCTTCTCTTGACGCTGCGTCATAGACAAGAGAGCCTACAATGGTGTGATCAACGACGAACCTTTTCAGATAAATCCATGTTCTGTGTACAGCGTCATGATGATCGCATCCGTGTTTGGCGGCATCGTGGTGAACGCAAACCGGCAGCGTGCATTCGTCATCGTCATACTATCCCATCACCTGGCGTGATGGTATGGGGTGCCATTGAATACACGTCTCAGTCACCTCTTGTTCGCATTGACGGTGCTTTGAACAGTGCACGTTACATTTCTGGTGTGTTACGACCCGTTGCTCTACCCTTTATTCGAGCCCTGCGAAACCCTACGTTTCAGCAGGATAATGCCCGACCGCATGTTGCCGGTATTGTACGGATTTTCCTTGATACGGAACATGTTCGGCTGTTGCCCTGGCCAGCACGTTTTCCAGATCTTTCACCAATAGAAAACGTCTGGTCAATGGTTGACGAGTGACTGGCTCGTCACCAAACACCAGTCACTACGGTTGATGAACTGTGGCATCGTGTTGAAGTTGCATGGGCATCTGTACCTGTACATGCAATCCAATCTCTGTTTGACTCAATGCCCAGGCGTATAACTGGTGTTATTACTGCCAGAGGTAGTTGTTCTCGGTACTGATTTCGAAGGATCTATCCAGCTAATTTTAACTTTTTATAAAATTTATCATTTAATAATTGATAAATTTTAATATATATATTCTATCGTTATATTATTGTTAACTATTCGCAAATTCTGAAATTCCTGACACAGCAAAAAAAATATTTTATTTGACTGACTTTCTGTTTTATTGAAAAATTGTAACATTACGATATGTAACTGATTTGTTTGTTTCTAAAGCAATAGTAATTTCCTTTGTGTTACTGTACTGATTTTATTTTCTTCATTATTATTTTTCTTGTTATTATCTTCATTATTATTGAAATTCATAGATATTGAATTGTGATTTAAGTATAAATATAAGTTGGGAAATATGCATTTTGAAGAAAATTATCCATATTCATATTAAAACCATTTTATTTTGTAATATTTATTTATTTTTAAGCCTACTTATAAATTCTTATAATGTATATTCAGTCAGTTAATGGTTAGATTAAAAAAGTAAGTTTCAACTACTTTTTTTGTCTCTTTTCATGTAATTTCTTAGATTTTCAAAAGAAACATTCTTCTAAAAATCTACAGTTACAAATTATGATGTGTTATTAAATAATAATTAGAATTGGGCTTTAACTATTTCAAAAATGCAATATAAATAACTAAGAAATTATATATATGTGCTAATCGTTAATTTTTTGTTTCCTAATATAATGGTATAAATAATTTTAAAGGCATGAAAATATCTCTAGATGACAACTCAAGATGCTATCCTTTCTGCAGAAATTGTCCTCCAACTGAATTAACCCTAGACCACATCTTCGACTGTCAAGCCATTATTGCCTCTCTTCCTCGACTTGGAGAACCACACAGGACATCCTTTATTGCTACCAGGATCCAGAATTGGCGGGCTTGTTGTCAATGATTGTGGCTCCATATAATCTTCACTAACTTGGACACGACAACGATAATAATTTTAAAAAACATAATCACATATAAAAATATTATTGTTAATAAGTATAATATATGTAGATATTTATAAAAAAATAACAATAATATATTATGTACTTTTTAAAAAAAATCAATGTGAATGTTTGTTTTTCATACTCATATATACTTAATTATATACTATATAAATTACTTAAATGTAAAATTATTCTCAGTATTAAAGATTTATACGTTTTACATTACTAATTATTTATAAAAATGATGAATACATTTATTGTCCTTCCTTCAGCTTTTAGAAAGATTGTACTCGTAATTCTAAAATAAAACAAAATTCAAAATAAATATTTTTGTTTCAATTAGAGAAAAATCACATTTTATATTTATTATTTGTTTTTTACGTTTGTTATTTTTACTACAATCTTTAATTTAAATAATCGTCAAACATGAATATGATATTATTTTAAATATAAATATTAAAGTATAGTACAAATGTCACATTATAATACAATTTAATCCATATCGTCTTATACAAAATATTGTGAAATATTGTTTGACCTATATTAGTAATATTTCTATAATCATATAAAATATAGGAGTATTAACCAATTTTTACTGAAGGAAAAGTTATAATAAATAGTATGTCTTTCAACTTTAGATGGTAGATTAGATAAGTTACAATATATTGAAAGGAGATAAAACATTTCATTACACCTTTTATTTCATTGTAAAAAATAATGTGAGCATTAGAATATAGGCGACTAAGTTTTGCTTAAATTAGAAATATTTATTACATTATATTTCTCATATAAATTCAAGAAATTTATTTTAATTGTTCTATTTACTTCACTTTTTAACCTCTTTTCTTTATTAAATTATTAAAATAAATAAAATTGTTAAAATAAATTTAGTTAAAATATATTACACTTGAATGAAACCTTAATAATTCTTAATTTCTCATGTAATTACTGTTATTTAGAAAAATATTTTGATATATTAATTTAATGATTGACAATTACATTACATTAAATCATGTGTCTGGTTTTTAAAATTTTAATGGCATTTCTATTGCAAAGAGTATTTAAGGATAAACCATTTTCTTCTATTTTGAGTAAGGCGAATCTACTTTGACCTCGTTCACATTATATATTGTATGTAAAATAACAATTTTCTTTTCCAATTCAATAAAATAAATGTTAAATTTTATTTATCTACATTTGATTTATCACGAATCTAATTTTAGCTAGATTCCCTGTAAAATATCACAGAGAATCATTAAGATACTTATCTCTTATAAATAGTAATCCTCAACTCGAGATAAAGATTATTCTGTGAATTCAATTACTATTCTGATATCTGATTCTACAGTTATACAAATTTCAACTATTGTTTAATTTCGATTATTGTTACTGATTATTTCTTACGACAAAATCCTTAAGTAATGAATTGAAAAGAATCTAATAATAGCTTGTAAAAGGCTCTTCAACTAATTCGATAATTTGAATGATTTTAATAGGCATGAAAATATTTGCAGGCAAATTTTATGTGGGAAGTAAATTATCTCTCTCTTTTTCCAATTATCTCTTTTCTCTATTATTATCATCTTCCAATAAATTTGTTAAATGAAATTTAAAATGAGCCTATTTATTAAGTTTTAATTAAAAACTAACCTTCTAGAGACAACAAAAAGTCTTAAGAGAAATTTCTGAACATTCAGGATAATATATATTACCTATTATTTTAGATAATTATCGAAAATGATAAAGATAAATAGGCAAAAAAAATTTTTTTTTTCTTAAATTTCTGTTGAAAAGGCAAATTTAATTTCAAACAACTGAAAAATATACTGTTTAAATAATTCATCTAGAATGAAGTTTGAATCAAATTTCAGTTTGTCTTTTAGAATATCTACAGCAATACAGATTAATACATAATTTCCTCTTAAGTATTTTTAATAAGAGTGAAAAAGATTACATTTTTAAATTAAACTTTACTTTGTTTTCACTTTTGTAGTTAGTATCAGAAAAAAATTTCAGTAATGGCAAAGTCATTTCATTAGGAATAGTAAACAAATAATGAAATAAAAAAACTTTGTTAAAATGAAAATTATTTTACAGGTCGTTATTATATTATAAATGTATTAAATGGTCTATAAATAGTATTGTTTTTGCTGAAAATTTATTTTTCATAAATTAAAATGTGATATACTATTTCATTATATTGGATAATAATAATAATTATTGATAATATAATTATATTTTTTATATTTATAATATAAATACTAAAAATTATGTCACTCTATTCAATGATTTATTATATTAAATTTGATGTTTTTACATAATTTACCAGTAAAATTCATTTTAATTATTTCTATGTGAACAAAAAAATACATAAATATTTTTGAGTGAATTTTTTGAATATTACTTGAATGTTTAATTAAAGTGCTACGTATGAAACAAACTTAGAAAAAATTGGAATTAGATAAACTATTAAGAAAATATGTAAAAGTTAATTTTAAAATTTATCTAAATATTAAGACATTTGTGTGTGATAATTATCTCACTGACAGCTATCTTTTACTTTTCTGTTCCTAATGAAAGTAATTTAGTTTCAAACAAATTTATTAAAAATATATAGTTAAAATTTTATTTCCTTATTGTGTTTTAAATATTTTTTAAATATTTGGAAAAATACTTCTTAAGTTTTACAATTACATGTATATGACATATTATAATGTTAAATAAACCGATTTTTTCTTTGTTAGTCTATAAAAAAATATGAACCAATCTCTACATTATGCAAAAAAAAATTTTCTTTTCAGATAATTTTAAACAAAGATATTAGTGTTTTAATAATGTAAACAATGTGCCACGCCTCTTTTTCTAGTCTGGTCAAAAACGTAAACGTGTAACAAGAAGACAATAGATTTGAATAATTACTAATTTCCAATGAGTTATATGAATTTCTACAAAGTAATGAGTTTCAATTATAAAGTTTTGACTAATATTAAGTTGATTTTCAGATTAAAACTTGCAAAAATATGGTATTTTGTTGGTAAACAAACGACCACATTCATTTCATGAACACTCATAACATGCAAAATATTTATTCTTAAAATCATTATTACTAAATTCTGGTTTCAGGTTGTGCTACATTTTTGCCACATCAATATCATTTAGTGTTAATGTTCAAGGATTTCATACAGATACTCACTAATCTTGTTGATTTTTCTACTACTTTTGCTTGACTGCTACTTTTGTTTTGATTTTCTGGTACTTTTGTTTTGACCACGACTTGCATTTCTATTTTGATTTTGTAACTTGAATCTGTGGTTCAAAAACATTACAAATTAAACCTGTAGTTCATGAATCTAATAAATTACCTTATTCATAAGGTATTACAACAAAAATTTTTATTATGATTATTTTTATTGAAAACTTAAATCAACTTCTTTCAAGTCTCAACAGTGAAACAATTTTAAATAGCGATTTTAAATGAATATAAAGTTTAAATTTTCAATTATTCTTAAAAACATTTTTAATTTTGAAATTCATATTACATAAAGTAATTTTCTATAAATAAATATTTTCCTAAATTCCATATGAAACACGTAACTTTAAGAACTGATTATTTTAAAACTTTTATTCTATACATGAAAGTATATATACGCGTTTTTTATTAAATATATATTTTTCAGACTTTGAAAAAATATGCTTTGTAAAAATAAACTATTAGATTAATTTTAATATTCCGTCGCTAAATTTAACCCATCTTATGTTTTCTGGAACAATATATTTTCCAAACACAACTTCTCTTAGGCTAAGACATATAACACTTGTAATATTTCACGCTGTCATTTAAAAAGCAAGACATCAAATTCCACCAAATCCCACTTTTCATTTTGGACACTTTCATTCCAGTTTTTGAGCTTTTTTATCATAGCTCTGAAACATTTTTATATTTTGTTTATTTTTAAAATACCTCTTTTACTATGTAAGACATGAAACATAAATTTATTTGTTGGCAAGGACTCACGGTGCTCTTAAATCACAACTCGACAATCATTTATTTGTTTGAATTTCCTATTCGATATGTCGCCATAGTCTAAGTTACCATGCATAGACAAGACGTTTCGAATTTCCTCCTTGGATTGCTTTTTCTACGTGATCTATAGTTGCAATCCTGACTACAAAAAAGCAAAAAATCTGTCATTATAAATTATGATGTAGGCTATATTTCTTTAGTTAAATTTCAATGATATTTAGGGCTACATAAAAACTGGAATATAAATATAAATTAGGGATTTAATGAAAAGAACATAATTTCATTAATTCAATTAACAAAAGGGGAAATGTGTACATATATACATATAATACTTAATTATTAATTAACCATTATTATTAATTAATTCCTTCATTAAAATTAATTAATTAATAATTATAGTTAGTTAAATACATAATATATATTTTATCAACATAATTAAATTTACCGTATTATATAATAAAATATAAAGTTCGGATTTTCCATTTCTTAGCCTTAACTGGAATGTAAATATCTTCAACAAAAACTTATTTTGACATTACTTTTCTCAATAAATTTAATTAAGTCTATCATTATAAATTGTGATATAGGCTATATTTCTTTAGTTAAAATTCAATTACTACATTACCTTACTTTTACTATATTACATTACATTACTATTCTACATTACTTTTCTCAAAAAATTTTATTAAATCTGCCACTATAAATTGTGATATAGGCTATATTTCTTTAGTTAAAATTCAATGATTTCTAGAAGATACATAAGAACTAGAATAGAAATTTAAATAGCAGATGAAATAAAATGCAAAATTACTTCATTAATTCAACTAACAAAGCGGAAAACTGTGTACATATATATACATATAATACTTAACGAATGAATTAATAAATGATTATGGTTAGTTAAACTCATAATATATATTTTATCTACTAACTAACTTTTAACTGGTATGTAAATATGTTCAACAAAAACTCATTATTACTACATTACTTTTCTCATAAAATTTAAAATTTTTATGTTAAATTCAGGAAAAATATAGTCATGATAATTACAAATGCTTGAAGTCCTGGGCTCAAAAATTTAAAATGAGTTCTTTACTTTGTATATAAATAAAGAAGATAATTCAATCGCGTAAAACTTACAGATGCTGAATCCAAAAAAAATTTTTATTTTTTGATTAATTTTTCTCTAACAATTTGTAATTTAGTTACTTTAATTTAGTAATATCAGTTCCTTTTTTATTAAATTATTCTTTATTATTCCGAGTAAAACTTGTTATTTTAGCTTCTTTCAAAGCTGACAACTCTAGTTAAAGTAAAGTTTTTTGTGAGCTTAATCAGGTTCATAAATTTAATAGAGGAACAAAGAACACAAAAGATAAGGCAGCGAGTTCTCTGCTTTTATTAAAATACTAATTTTAAAAAGCGTTCTTATTTCTTGTTTTTGTTCAACTCGTCATAATCTTTCTTAATATTTTTCTGCATAAAAGAATAAAACATGTGAATTGAATAAACAATTTTAGCGTCTTATCTAGTTAGATATTTTTGACGTTTTATCATATGTTTTTAATATGTTCCAGTTATGCAACATAATTTTAATATGTTTCTTTCATTGAAAGTTCATTTTTCTTTCTTAAGGCTTTTCTAGAACAAGAAGTAAAATATATTAAAAATGGCAGATTACTTTAAACAAATTACTAAAGTACATACTTCAGATAAAAGAAGGAAACTATTTAAAGTGGCGTAATAGTATTATAATTTTATTTTTAATTTAATTTAAATCGCACACACAAATTAACTGTCGCATTATATAATTTTATTTTTATTATTTTTATTTCCGTTAATTTTTATTTCCTTTTATTTCTTACACTTTCTCAAATTAACGTTTGCATATTTATTAATTAAGAAAATCTACGTAAAACATATATAATTTCATCATTTAACAAAATATATTACAAAGCAAAATATTTCATTATGGTTTTAGGCTATCAGTTCCAAAATATGTTATAACTTTCTTGAGAATTGTATAAAGCACGTTTTTCGATAAACTTTAAGGATTTGATGCTAGGGTTTTTAGAATTTGTATACAAATAAATCACCGATTATTCCTTGAACTGATTGGTATGCCTATCACAGATAATCCTCAAAATTATAAAAAAAGGGGGGAAAGTTTTAAATTAAAATGTTATAGGAAATTATCTATCGCATAATGTTTTTATCAATTTAAATAAAAATATCCCTAATATTATATCAATACAATAGTCTTATACACATATAATAATATAGTGTTGATGTCTTCATTTTAATAAATGCTTCGGTAAAAATTTACAATACGGTCACACTTGGCGATTTTTTTAAAAAGTCGCCAAAAATCTCGCCATTTAGCACAAGCGGGATCTAAAAATAAGCAGAATATTGAAAAATATTGCCTGTTCGAAAAAGTTATGACAAAATCCGTCATCTACGATTGTTCAAAATCTGTTGTGTTGCCAGGAAATGTTATTTATCGCCAAAGGCTGAAAACTCGCACCAAGGGTGATCGTACAGTAAATCTCAGCCAATGCATCAATTTGTTTTTAAGAAATTCATCACAATATATTCCATGTTTAAAAAAAAATGACATATATATATATATTTATATAATTATGTATTACATCTGATTTAAGCTTTAATAAATGCTGGATTAAACTATATAATTAATCCCAAAATATGCTATTGATAAATTTAATTACACTAAATCACAAATCTTTGAGTATTAATAATGGAGTCTTTTTATGTCTCAAACTTCCAATTCTGTTCCAGGAGCTTAAATGAAAAGTAATACACTAAGCTCAGATTATTCAATTTACGCTTCTGCTAGCCTATCTTATAATTATTACAGTAGGTATTAACAAAATATCGTGAGATAATTTTCTATAGGAGAATAAAGAGAGAGAACTTTCCAAATTGAAATGTGATTAATTTCAGCTTAAATGCTTTGTTTCAAGAGAAACTTGATTAATTTGCTTTATTCACAGTAAATCCATCAGATATAGAATGAAATTATTTGAGAACTTTCAAAGATCTTTTCCATTGTTTTAGT
>JAPDSC010129572.1:122719-133117 GCA_026290005.1 Latrodectus geometricus
TATCATAAGAGTTAGCTTTCCCTTTAATCTAAGCTTAATGCCAAACTCGAAGATCTTTGTTTCCCAAACTCATTTCTTTTAATCTAAAAGTTTCCTTAACTTCATATTTGTAGGAAGTTATTGAGGTCAGCTTGGGGAAAATTGTTGAAACCGCATCCTCAAAGAATCTTGTGTGTTTAATGGAGGCACTTATCTTTTCCCCTATTCTTTCATCGTAAGTATCTAATGATCTTTAAATAAAATTTGAGATGTGTAATTCATGGAGTTAGTAATATTTTTAGTAAAACTCTATATTTATTGTATTCATAACCTAAATAATAATTATATATATAAAAAAGATATATATATATATATATATATCCTTTTTATGGTTGTTAATACTATAACCAATCTTCTTAATTTTCCGCAAACTTTTGTAATGGATCATTTATAAAGTCTTGTTCGACAATACTCGGACTAGGAAATAAGTTTAAAATTTATACCAAATAATAATAGTTTAAAATTACCAAATAAAAAGTTTATATTATTTCACGACAAATCATAGTGCTTAGATATTTGGTTAATAATTCGCGCGTTCGATCCTAATTGGATATGTTGAGTGTTTGGAAACAACTTTAAGCCACAGATTCAAGTGGAATCGGACTTTGTGTGCAAAAAGGGACAATAGAAAAGCTATACAGAAACAACCGCCAGTTCATTAAATTTAACTCTTTCACAATAAAAGATTTTGACTGACTTCAATCATTTTGGGTCAAAACCGTTAGCATATATCCTAAGATGTACTTTTTAGTTGCTAACGAAAGAAGGAATGGAATTATTTCCTTTTAGATATCAGCTAACATTTAAAAAATAATAATAAATTTTGTGCCTAAAAATTAGCAACCATAATTAGAATTAATTTTTTTTTAAATCTTCCTTTGACAGTTATGAAGGAATAGAATAACAAAATTAAGGTCAAAATATAAAACTGAAAATGTTAAATTTGAAAAAAATATAAACTAAAAGTTAAATAAAAAATTTTTTATATTTTTTAGAAATTAATCATAGATATTAAACATAATTTAATAAATCAAAATCTTACCTATGTACTGAATTTATAGGCTTGTACACAATACTTTTATACGTGACAACCATCTCTATATAAATATAACAAAAAATACTGAGAAATTCATGAGTGTAAAGGTATATATATATATATTTATATTATGATATACCAAACAATGTAACTTATATTGCAGCCTAAAGCTTAATTACACTATATCACTTTTCCTTCTGCAATATATTTGATAACACTGAATCATGAGTAAAATGTATCAACAAAAATTAATATTTATCATAAACTGCGATCAACTATAATTTTCATTAGTAATCCACTGATAGTAATGATAACTATACAAATTTTTTGTTCAATTAAAAATATAGCTATTATTTATATTACTAAAATATAGTAAACTATATAAGATCACTGAATATACTTTAAATATGAACACTAACATGCATAAAAAATGATAACATATATCCTGATTTTTTTTTTTCGAGTTCAAATTAATTGGCAATATGGGGTGCACTGCTTCACTTTTCCAACTATACCATAATTTGGTGTGGAATCCGACTCCTCAGTACACACATGCTATAGGTATCCGTTTATAGGGTAAGGCACCATTCATACTACGAAAGGACGAAGACAGAAGAAAAAGAAAGTACTTCCATGAACAAACCGGAATTCGAATCCAAAACCTCCCAATCCGCAGTCAGGCATGCTGACAACTAAACAAGGAGGGCGGCATGTCCTGATTGCATGTAAAGAAATTGATGGAAATTTCTTTGCATATGTGTAATTAATTGAAAATACATGTAACACACAATTAGCACTCATTATAACTTAACTAGCAATCATTTTATGATACCATGATTGCTTGAAATCTAAAAAAAAATTTTATATAGTAATCTCTTTAATAAAAAGTTAAATTCTGAAAATTACTACTGAAAATTCAGAAGTATATTCTAATGAAATAGAAGATAAACGATATTTCAACTCAAACCTATAATTCAAATTAATTTACATGCGATTGATTTCTATAATGTTAAATAACTAAAAGCTCTTTGTTATATAAATCAATAAGAATGAATAATTTCACTAGCTATGAAAATATATTCTCAGTAGTTAAAAATTAAAAACTTTATCAAGTACTTCAAACTTTAACAGAAACTTTACCAGAGATTTTATTTTATAATGAACTCATTTTAATCTTGACTATAATTAAAATAATGAAAGGTGTCTCCGAAAATTTTCAAGGAAACGCTTCTCTCAAAAATATTAAATATAGTTAATATTAATTATAATTATAATGAAGCTAAAATTAATCCGTAATTAAAAAGAGATAATAAAGCTATGCTAAAAGATTGCGTCAAACTTCAAAATAGAAAAAAAGAGCCATCTGATTAAAAACAATTTGATATGCAAATTAACTATGAATTGTCCTCGTGGCTTTTCAAAAGTTGAGTAGATATTTTAAAGTTTTTTCACAAACTGTATAGTGAGACAAAATCAAGGAGAAATATTATGGATTCTATTTTAGCTACCTTTTAAAATAATATAATTTTCTAATATATTAATATTATTATGTTTTAAATATACCAAGAACCATACTAGTTATTTTGAATGTGTGCCTTCTTTGAGGTACAAAATATATCGATTTTATGAAAATCTTGTCAAGACTATAGCAAAATAAAATAAATTTGGCAGAGATTTACAATTACCGACGCCAAGATTTTTGTCTAATCGTGATTTTTAACCATAAAGTGATTGTTTCTTTCGTTACAGTTGAGATCATGTATATGTCACTTTATTTTACTTATAATTGGTCTGTGAGTGAAACAAATAATCTTTTTCATCAATCATGTTGAATATACAAATTTGTCCACCCATCAAAAACAAGTCAATTTGTCAGTGGGATTAGCTCTTCAGTGAGCAGTTGGAAAGAAAATTTTGGACAATATTTTAGTGGGATGGGTTATTTTATACATTATTGGAGATTTGTGTCTCTCTTGATACCGCTATTAAAAAAATAAATACTTATTAATCATTAAGTAAAGATAAATTTATTTTTCATGTAGCATGTATAGCACATTAAATATTAATATTTGATTGTTTATGCAAGCAATAAATAAGTCATAACATCCACTTTATGGTTGGTTTAAATCAGCAAGGATGATTTAAATGGGTTTTTTTTTTTGTAAGATTATTTCTATATGCTGTAGTTTAATTATATCTCATATGAATAATTGAGTTCCCTCTCACATTACTAATATTCCTATGTTAAACAAAAATTTAATAAATGAGGTACATAAAAAAAAATAAATAAACCACAGTACATGAGAAAGAAAACTATTACGTTCTAAAATTGTTTCAAGAATACATACCAGACATTTATTTCAACATTTCAGATAAAAAATTCCTTTCTTAAAAAATATTATATATTTATGATTGAAAAAAAATATTAGAAATTATTACTTTGTAACTTCTTTATTTGCAAACTTAATAATAATTACAACGAGCTAATAACAGAACAGCAGCAACTACAAAAACTTAAACATAACAAAACAATTTGTATATATTATTGGGAGAACTTCCTTGTTGCCCCTAGCGCCATCTACATTGATTTTACAGGAAGGTAGCTGTAGTTATTACCGATACAACCTATAATTACATAAACAAATTTTTACATCAAAGTAAATATACAAGGTTCCTTCGCAAAAAATAACTTAACAATTCTTTTAATTTGATGGGAAGGATAAATATATTTAAATACAAATTTAAAATTCGTCTTATTAAAATTGAATTTATTATCATGTAGCGTAAAATGAATACTTACATGCGCATTATATTACTTTAGTCATCTGTCCTTTTATTTAGTCTTTTTATCTGTCCTTTTATTTAGTTATTAACTATTCACTTCGTTTACTTTGAATTTTCCAATATTCATTTTGTTTGTTATAAGCCGATAAAGCAGGAAATATCTGTCATTTTGGCCTGTTTCGATACCACTCAATCAATAATGTAAGACCTTCAAACATTCACCGCATTTTACCTTCTGGAAGGAGTTTTCCATAGATATATATAGTGGGTCACATTCATCTATCTCAAAGGAGAAAACTCGGAAAATTTCCAAGCAATGAGACAAACTAGCAGCCGAAAGAACAAATGCAACATCAAGTTTCCATTTTCCGCCGCCCAACCTGTCTAGTGGTTAGCGTAATGTCTACGGATGGGGAGGACATGGGTTCGAATCCCGGCTGGGACATGGATGTAATTTCTCTCGTTCTCTGTTTTTCTTGTCCTCTCCTCAGATGATGGATGAATGTGGCCCACTCTATAAACGGGTTTGTGGTGGTGTGGCGTGGGCGATGCTACTCGTATCTCCGTGACTTGGTTCACAGGTGCCCACCGGATAACGATAAAATGAGTAGCAGTTTCCGGCCTTGTTACGGCTAATGTACTATACTTGCTCAAGGGCACCCGTCATTAGAAATAAAAAAAATGTTTCCATTTTCATCAGTGTCAAGAACGTTTCACTGTAAACTGCACATCTTTATCATTAGGCCACAGTGAACACAATTTTGACTTATTTTAGCTATTTTCCTGGATTTTTTGTGATGGTTTGAATATGAAATTGGCAATGTTGCAATGCTTGATAACCAAATGGAAATCTTGTTTCCTTATGAAAATATCTTGGTAAGATACTTTTCCAATTATTTTCTTATTTTCTCTAAGAAACGTCGCGATTTTAAAGGTGCTTTTTATATTTCAAGAAAAGAAAGTTGCATTTTTTACATTTGAGAAATGTGGTCACAATGTACCGCAATTCAGAAATGGTCAGAGATTGGACAAATTTCACATGAGCCGTTTTTTGCCATGAGTGGATTCTCTAACTATTTTTTGTTTTGAAAATTATCTGCATTTTATTTTGTAAAACAATATACTTACGAAGAAAAAATAAAAAGATAAAATTAGCCTTGCTCAACAATATATATATTTTTTTTTTATTTCTAATGGTGGGCACCCTTGAGCAAGTAAGTAACATTAGCCCATTTGTCGCAATAAGGCCGGAAACTGCTATTCATTTTATCATTACCCGGTGGGCACTTGTAAATTAAGTCACGGAGGTACGAGTAGCATCACCCACGCCACACCACCACAAACCCGTTTATAGGGCGGACCACATTCATCCATCATCTGAGGAAAGGACAAGAAACAGAGAGAGAGAGAGAAAGTACAACCATGCCCGAGCCGGGATTCGAACCCAGGTCCTCCCCATCCATAGTCAGCTACGCTAACCACTAGACAGGTTGGGCGGCTCAACAATGTATATAGGTATCTTAATTTTGTTACATGATTTTAAATATTTCATCATTAACTTTAAATCAAAATTTTAAAGAATAAGAAAATATGTTAACTTTAATAAAACTGAATTAATTATTTAAAAATTTTAAAATATCACAAAATAAAGGAACGTGAAGAATAAATTAAAATAATTTAATGTTAATTCATCTTAAAAAGAATTTACCATACATTTCAGTGATTTCAATATTAAATTTCTGAAATTAATTTTTTTACACTTTTCCATGAAATAATGAATTAAATACATGGAAAATTAACTTCTGACGTAATATCTTGGAAACTAAATTAAGAATAATTATTAAGGAAAACAAATGTATTTTGTCTAGACAAATTATTCTATTTTTATGTCGAAATTTCTCACATTATTGAAATTTTAATTTCTAGGTATTTGTAATTAAAAGTTCATTTCTTAGAAGAGAAATTTATCTTTTTAACGCAATAGCTATTCTGCAGTTAAACAGTATATATATAAAATTAAAAATAAAACATGTTCAAAATTCAATAAAATATAACTTTTTTTCAAAGTTTTCGATTTTCAATTTCCAAAAAATTGTTTTGTTTTACATAATAATTGAATGTTCTTATGTAATTAATGTTGAAAATGTTAAATACTAAAGTTTGTAATTTTTATAATTGAATTTTATCATAACATCCATTATTCTCATTTAAAAAGAATAAATATCCACATAAAGAGTTTCAAAAATATAAAGACAAAGGGTTAAATACTTTATATTTATGGAAACTAGGAAACAATAAGGATTTATACATTAAGTTTTGCATAAGTAACTTTTTAGGTATATGAGAGAGATTTTAGCTTTTCTAACATTAATTCCTTTTTTAAAAAATAAACCTTATTTTGTCAATCTAATTTCTTTCATTGAGCCAACTTTTTCTTTGAACTTTTTTCTCATATTTATTTGTTAAAAGTGTTTTATAATAAATTTCATTGTTTTGTTTTCTTATTTTCTGCTTCAATTCAAATATTTCAGTGCCATGAGTTTGTAATACACTAGAAGAATATTTTCTATTTTATCAATAGATACAAAGTGGCTCAGTGAGGCCCGAATTAGGCTTCGTTTTAGAATTAGTTAAAACTCCGAATTAGCCCTGTTTAGGCTTCGTAATTTTGAACCACGATCAAGGGAGAAGTTGATACATACCTCTTCACATCCACGTCCCACCAGCGGAAGGACTTTGGACGTCACAAATTAAAAGGAACACAACCCCAAGCTCCATCAACCTAGTGAGGGAGAACGTAATACTCCTTTTTTTTCCAAATGGTGGGTACTGGGGGATTGACCCTTCACCACAGCATGGCCAGAAATGGCTACTCATTTAGCGTTACCAGGTAGGCACATGTGTGCAAAATCACGGAGGCGAGTAACATAACCCACGTCACACCACCACAAACACATTTATAGAGCGGGCCACATTCATACATCATCTCAGGATAGGGCAAGTAACACAGGGAAAGAAAGTGAAAGTACATCCTTGCCCGAGCCGGGATTCGAAGCAAGGTCCTTCCCATCCGTAGTCAGGTACTTAAACCACTAGACAGGGTAGTCGACAATGTTGTACCGCTTCCAATCATTGTTCGCAACAAATGAATCTTCACTTTGCTGATCTTAACGAGGAGCGGCGTGAAGCCATTGAATCACTGAAACTCTGATTTTATTAATAAAACAAGAGTGGTTTTGATTGATGATTTTGCTTTTATCATGGATTTCTATGATAATACCGTCAAGCGCGGAAAAGTAAAAATATGAAATCAAAACACTATTTTTATCTCCAGTAAAAATCATAAGTAAAAATCTTCTTTAAAATAATGAAAAATATTATGAAATATCCATCTTTTGTTCAACTCTCAAGTAACATATTTCCTTCAGGATACAAAATACAGAAAGTAATATAATTTAAAAGCATACTTCTAACCTTAGTCAGAAGGCCCAAACTATGTTTAAATACATTCTTTGCATTTTGAGTTTTGAAAATTCTAATAATATTTTATTAAGTTTTGTGTGCATATACTAGAATTAGCTTTTACAAAACTGATAAAGATATAAGCCACTCACAAAAAATCATTACATGCCATTTCTCTGACATTAATATATATTAGTGAACACGACGGTCTTTAATCGGCTGGGAATCGAACCCACAAGCTGGACTTTTGATTGCGAGACTGACACCCTTATCAACAAGGCTACCGTGGCCCTATTTTATGCATTTAAAGTAATCAAATCATTACCAGTTAAATGTTAACACCCAGCAATTATAGATAAATGTATATATATATTCTAGAAATGAAATAGAAATTTACAATCAAGACTAAACGTCCAGTGAAAAAAAACCAATTGTTGCTGTTAAAATTTTCTTTCACAACAAGTCAATTGGCATGGAATAATTGCTTCATTTCACGGTATAACTTGCATTAACAGCACTATTTGTTTGGATCAATTTTTTTTTTATTTTTAGTATTTTTATTAATTATACAATTATTTATTTTATGTTACTTATGTGATTGTCACCATTTTTTTGAAAACTATTGACCTTTTTACCGTTTAACAATCTAAATTTATGTTGATTGAAACTATCTTTGATATCAAAAGTATTTCTAGATGGCAAATTTTGCTCAAAAAGAACTCATCATTTTGCTTTATATTAATTTTTTTTTATTTCCTTCATTTTAAAATTTCATTAATTATTTTTCAAGAAAATTTTTTACCCCACATACATCTAAGTTTTAAAATCATTTTTTAATATTCCTGTTTATTTATATGAAACAGTCTCTTTGTTAAATAATATAAGAATGTTTAAAAATGAAATGCATGCGAAACTAAAATGCAATAAGTTTATATCAGCATTTTATTTGACATTTTAAAAGCTTATTGCGCAAAAATTGCTTTCAGTTGAACAATAAATAAAAATATAAATTTGGTCGATATGAATAAAGTGTTACTTCCATTAACAAGTAACTCTCATAAACATAAAATACTGCAGCTATAATTTTAATGCAAAAAAAGAATCTAAAACTGTTACTGCTATATATTCGGATTTGTAAAATATACTTTGTTTTATTTGATCATAAAAGTCTGATCTGTAAATTAGATTTATTACGTTATACACATTTTTTATTACTTTATGTTTAGCCTTTTAGATATATTTTTAAATATATTTAAGTATTAATTACATTTATTTTATGTGAAATAAAAGTTTAAATATTTTATTAAATTATTTCACTTTTAGCTTCTTTTATTGAGCTTTTAAAAGGAAAAAAAGCAAAGTGAATTTTTACACAAAATTTTGAGAAAAATAATTATTAATTTTTCAATAATTTTTTTAGCAGGGAAGGAAAATATCTAATATTCTTATTAAAAATGTATACCTTAAAACTTTGGATATACTACTTTTAAGAAGAATACCTAATATTCTCAGCTAGAATTAATAATGTAAACTAAAAGCTTTTTGCTCACTTTAATTCTTATCAAAGGTTCTTATAATTCTTATCAAATAATCATGATAAAAAAATAAGAATTTTTATATTTCTTTGAAATTTCAGTTTAAATTTAATTTAAACGACTAAGTTGTTGTAGAAAAATCGTGTATTTATTAAATTTATTTTATAATGTAAATCACATTATTTATTGATATCATTTATTCTTAATATAATTATGTTAAGTTATTTCGATTTTCTTATAAATTTCGGTATAAAACGATTTTAAAAATAATTTTACTTGAAAAGCTTTAATTTTACTTAGAAATCACGGTGGAGTTTTTCTGCAATATAATAATGTATGTTAATTAATTTGATTAATAAGTGATCCATTGTAATTAATTAATAAAAACTAAATAATTAAGTAATATTTTAATAACTAATTACTTATTAATAATTAGTATATATAATAATTTGATAATTATTTATATTTAATTAATTGATTATATAATTAATTGTCAATAAATATTTTGTTAAACAACTGATTTTATTTAAAATTTTCATATATTAATTTTTAATGTTTCATTATTTAAGTTTTGTCTTCCTATATAGTTAATTATTAATAAAGAACCAATCAAAATAGTTTAAAATTATTTTTAAAATTTTCAAGTCATTAATTTGTTTGTTACTTTTTGTTTAATTAATTCAAATAAGATAATTCACATTACAGGATCAGTAAATTTCTCCAATATAACTTTTGCTAAACCAAATTTTTATATACAAGATTTTGATCAAAATGCAGTGAGAATACATGAAAAAAAAATCAGAAAAAAAAAAAAAAAAAAAATATAGAAAACAGTCACATATTTCTCCAGACCACAATCCCTATAACTTCTTTATATAATATATCAAGAACTATTGTTATGCACACACATCTACTGCAAACTGATAATTTTCAATTATCTTTAAAAAAATTGGACAGAAAATATTTCCTTCATCTTTCATGATTTGTTCATTTGAGGAAAAATTTCAAATGCTCATGAAAGTAAAAAGTAACTAAATTATAGGCTGTTAATTAACATTCATTTCATAATTATTAATTTCTCTAATGATTTAAAAAAAATATCCTTATAAAATTATCATAGATAGAGTTTTAAGTTATATCTTTGTACATTTATTCAGTTATAATTTTTTTTTTCATATAAAACACGTTGTCTCTAAATTACTTCTTCGAGAAAAACTAAATTTATTACAAATGTATTTGCTTTCAATAATAGGTGTATATTATATTATGAAATGAGAGTAAATGTTGAATGAATAGCATTCATGAATGAAACTGTAAATTGCATATGGAGATTAAGCCATATCATTATTTAAAATATAAAGTAAATTGCAACAATGTATGCCTTAGAAATATAAATTTTAAAACGATAATTAATCATAGTAGAAAATAATAATAAATGAAATACATTATATTTTACAATTTTCTGAAATAAATTTTATATATTAGGTTGGGGAAAAAGAAATCCATTATTTTTACGTGAACATTTTGTAACTTCTTTCAGAT
>JAPDSC010129572.1:138117-162059 GCA_026290005.1 Latrodectus geometricus
CTCTTTAGCAAATGAATCATCACTTTCATCTATATCGCTAGTTGGTTCATTTACCATACGAGTATATTCATCCTCTGATAAATAACGCTTCCTTGCCATAATAATCTAGAGTCAAGGCTTTCCGAAATAATAAGAGAAGTGCGCAAAATATATCCGAAAGCAATACAAACTGTAACAAAACTGATGATAAAACCCTAAAAGACCCCACATAGTAGCGAAAACAACAAAAAAAAAGTGTTCGGAGAGCTATCAAAAGCGAGAATGCATATATCACGTGGAGAGTTGAAGAGCCGAGCTGCGTTTGTTTACTTTACGATTTCCCCCCCTCCCCAGCCACAGCTGACAAGCAAAATACAAAAAACAGCCAGAATATAAACATCTGAAGGTCAGAATACTAAAACTACGTTCAGTTTAATTGTAATGTACACAGAGTGCCATCTAGTGGATATTAAAAATTGTTCCAACTTATAATGCATATCTGCATTGCCCGCCCACTAGGCTAGTTCTTCAGTTCACGGGTGAACCGCCTGGCCATCATATGCGTCCGTACGAAGTGCATATATGATTCACCCGTCGCGAAGAGGATATATTCATAACGACACAAAATATTGAATTTTATTATCATGCACATAAAAACATGACAATGGAAACTGTTTACATTTTTCGTTTTTGTAATTGTAACCCAAATAGAAATTGAAATTACAACATGCCTTACGTTTACTCAAAAAAAGAATTACTGTATCATAAAAAGAAATCTTTGTTTCTTAAAAACAATAGCCGAGATATTTGGCTGATGAAAACTTCACGGTTACAGCCTAAAGCTTTCTAAACTGTGTGCCTCAGTTACAATTTTTTAAGTAACAATTTTCATTTGGTAAATCACATTCGCTATCAAATCAACTATGGTTGAATGCTGACTCAAGATCATGACTATCACATTAATAAAATAAAAAAAGGAAGAAAGAAAGAATTCCACACGCTGTTTATAGCAAAATATTCTTCCATTAGTTAAATGCAAATTTTTTGTAAAAAGAGGCGGCTCAGATGACCGTGGGATAACTTGATAATAGCTTAAAACAGAAGCCAATAATGCATTTAACGATCATAACAAATATTAGAAAATAAGTAAAATGAATTATTTTATTGTTTAAGGGTGAAAATTTAAGTGTATGGATCATTAAAAAAACTGACATTTATTTACATTTTCAAAACGTAGAATTTAAAAAGAATTATATCCAATTACTCTCTTCATCGACCTTAAATAATATAATAAATAATTTTTACAAAAATATTTTTACTTACAAAATAAAAAAATAACAGCAAAGTTTTAAAAAACACAGAAAATTCATCAGAAATCAGAATTATTTCAAATCAAAATGAAGTCAAAAGCAACCAAAATGCACATAAAATAAGCTATTTTTACTCTATAGAGGTCCATAATTAATAGTTCGAGAAAAGTAGCAAATGTAAATTAAAGATTGAGATTCAAATTAAAAAGTCTAATCGTACCAAAATTTAAGGTTAGTAATAGCTAATTTTACGTTTATAAAATTCAGCTAAGAGTTTTAGGAATTACTAAGATTTTTATATTTGATACAGAAGGCGAGATTTCAGCCCTATCATACAGTCACTTTCTGAATTATTCATCATATTGTAAATATAAATATACTGTAAAAAAATTATTAAAATATTGTAAATATAATACATATTGTAAAAAAATTTATCATTTTGTAACTACACCCCATTTTTAAAATGCTTTATTTAAATAAAAAAAAAAATATTTTTGAATGAATTTAAAAGCTTTCAATGAATAAGTTTAAATAAAAAATTATATAAATATTTTCTTTCTATCAATTCACAATAAAGTGAAAATACTATAACAGTGAAAAAAAATTCATGACATTATAAACAATATAGATAACAATAAATTTTTAAAATGCTATTTTATAGTATTTGCTAATATATGCTTTGAAATAAATTTAAAAATTTTTCATGCAAAAATTCACAGTTTCCTCCTTACATTAATGCATATTAGAATGAAAATATTAAAGCAATGTTGAGAAGGATTAAGTGAAAAGAAAATTATCTTTTTTATGATAAATTGATATGTTGATGGAAATAAAAATTGTTTTAAATTAAAAACAAAATGCTTTTTAGATGCAAAATTATAATGAATAAAATTGATTAATAAGAATACAAACATTTGCTAACAATAATTTAAATAGTTATGTCATACTTTGCGTTTTTAGAGTTCCTTTTCTTCTCTAGATTATTAAATTTCATAGCTTAATTGACAAAAATTTAGAAATCGGATCTTTTAAGAAGACATTCTAAAACATTAAATACCACTTGAAACAGCAATATTTTTTTAATTATATTAAATATAATACTTAGTTTTAATGTTTTTTTTTTATAATGTAAGCTATAATTTCACTAAGCTTTCTTACATTTCAAAGTATATTTATTTGTATAGCATTAAAATCTTTTATTTGCAATCTAATTTGTTATTTTATAAACATACTCTTTTCTATTAAAGTGTATTAATTAAAAATTAAAACATTAAATAATTTAATTGTTAATTCAAAAATGCGGCATAAAATTTTACCATGAAATTAAATTTTAATTATAAGTCTTAAATTTTACTAAAAATTATAATGTCTTTTAAAGACAGAACTCTCATATAACTATCATTTCTATTATTGTTATATAATAAATGCTTTTATCAGATTTTCTTATATAAATCACTTAAATGCTCTTTTCTAAATTGATTATTTATTAGGAAAGTATCAAAGCAAATGATAATATATACTGTGAGCTTCAATATAATTAAGATTATGTACATAATTTTTAAAAATAATCTTCTTGAATAATAAAACGCCTGCCCATCAATTGTTCTAATTAATTTGTGTAAGTATAATATAAGGCGTCCATAAGTTGAAAATGACTTAGTTGAAAGAATTTTTTTTAATTAAAATTTAATTAAATATTATATTTTTTTAACAAATATCATTTAAATTTTTTATATTTTCCTGATAAACATAAAAGTATCCCAGAATATCCAAAAGTTGTTATTTTAGTGGTGGGACTATAATTCAAATTGCTCTAACAAAAATTCTAATTGCAATAATTTTACTATTGAAAGCAATATATATATATCTAAGTATCTTACGATATGTAAATATTTATAAATAGTGTATTAAAAATTTAGTTTCCCATACATTACAAAAGAATCGTTTACCATTATAGATAGCCATAATCTTTTACACAGTTTTAAGATTTATTAAAGCTGTAGAAAAGATTATGGAAAAAGAGAAAATAATATAATAGTAGAGGCTATTCCAAATTACTATGGCTACAGAAAAAATGCTAATTGAATTATTATTAATAAACTTAATATTACACGAATAATCATAGGTCAATAAGAACAATACAATAGCAATGCATTTATAAGCTAATAATTTGAAATCTAGAGAACTGCAATTTTGTGGGCTCATAATAATAACAAAGTAATTATAAATTGTAAACCACATTATTAATATAATTTTCTTCAATCTCTGAATACACAGTTTAAATTGTGAATTATTAATCAATATGCTTTGACCTATTTTTAAAATAATTCATATTTATAAAATCTGCCTGATAATTTTCAATCATCAAGCAGAAATTATATAATAGTAAAAACTTTAAATGACGTATTGTTGTAACATTACATGATCACAGATCATTGGCATGCAACACAATTTACTATGGTATGCATAAAATGTATACATTTATAAATAATTAAAACTAAATTCATCAATTTAAATAAAAGTTTTATAAATGATTTCTTATGAGTAAACATTCTATTACCTAATATCAAAATATTAACCAAAGAAAATTAAATTCAATTTTATGCTCTTGTCACATTTCTCAGTTTAACCTTATCTTATATAATAATTATTTATATTAATAATTAATTTACCTTCATAAAATATAAATGACAATAGAATAATTAGAATTTGAGTATGGCTGAGAAATAATAAACAAATCTGTAAGAACATCTGTCTATTCCAGAACAGCTGGAAATTTAGAATATGATTTTCATTAAGAAAGACAAATAAATTAAAAATATTAAAAAAAAATATTCAAGAAATAAAATAAAGAAATTGCCAATTCTGAAAAATTTCAGAGAACTATTAAATCAAAATAAAATGAAGAAAAAACAATCACAAGTCAATAAAATAAAATGAAATCCCTGATTCAAAATAAAAACCATCAACAATACAAAAGCATATTATATTTGACAGTAATTATAAAATGTTGGGTACTATAATTTTTGAATGAAATTAATAAAAAGAGTATAATTTAACAAAAAGAAAATTTTACATATTAAAATTATTGAATCTGCAATAATTCACAAAGCAAAAGCATTATAAACAAGATAAATAGGCATAAATTTACAAGTGAAAACTAAAATAAATGAATATACATATTAGAGGTATTCACAACATAAATAATAATTGTCAATTACATTTGCAATAACAATCTTTAATTCCCAACTTAAAATTTTAAAAACAAGACTCAAGTTATCTGAAATGAATTAAAAAATTTCATGTACAGTTAAAATTCTTCCATATTTTTTATAATTAGGAAAAAAAAATTTAGGATAAATTTGACACATCAAATATATTTGACAAGACTCACAAAAGAATTAATTTGACACAAATTGGATTTTTAGATTTCATTTGGAGAAAAAAAAAACTTTATATAAATTCATTAATCAGTTTTATATTTGACTGTAACAGCCTCCTATTAGAAATAATAAGTTTTAAATTAAAAATGCTCATAAAATTTTTAATTACTAATTAAATATTAATATTGAATCCTAAATCTGGCGTGGAAAATAGTACAAAAATTCCCATTTTATTTATTATTTCAGTTGATTGAAACAGTTTCATGTTCTTTTAAAATAACTTAAATAAAAAAATTAAGCTGCAAATTATTAAACACAACAAATTATAATCAATCAAAACTAATAAAAAATGCAAGTTGTTAGTAATCAGATTTGATGAAAATTCTTTAGCCTGACTGGAAAAAGTATCCTTCTCATTATCCAAAAGTAGTGAGTTCAATTTCCAGCTTACTTAAGATCTCTTGAGTTCACTAAGTAGATCTTCAGCTAAAGCACATTAAATGGGTCACAGTTGCAATTTCCTCCAAGTGAAATGATAATGCTGGTAAATCAAATCATGGGAAACTTCTGCTTGGTCCCTAGTTCTATATTTATGAATGCAACTACTTTTTCTCAGCAGCTTTCACATAAATGGTAGAGGCAAACTCTCGGCTAGGTGCAAGGAAGTATGTTTGTGTTCTATTTTTTTTTGCTTCATATTTTCAAATTTAAACAAAAATAATGCATATTTAAGCAATACTGTAGATTGACTTATAAATTTAAGAATATGTCCCAAACGTCCAAAATAAAATTGTATCTCATACTTAGAATTATCTCATACTGAATTTAAAATAAAATATGTAAGCAGCTGTATTTTCTAAATAAAAAAAATGAATTAAGTTTAAAATACACAAAATGTAAATAATATTTTAAAAAACATTTATTCTCAATAAAGCACATTGTTAGGCTTAATTCATTACTGCTTTTTTTACAAAATGTTTCATTTTAATGAGATTACAATTCATATTTTATTTTAAAATACTACATTCATACCCAAGATAAAAGTTGAAATTTAAAAAAAATTTAATTTAAGGTCAGAATGCAATGTATTTTACCAAAAAATAAAACTTAAAATGTAAAATTACTATTAAAAATATAAACAATTTCATACATTTTTGCAAATTAAAATTACTTGTTTGAATGAAATAAAAAAAAAACTAAGCTCTTTTAATAAATAACATATTTTATTTCAAATCTCCTTTGTACATTTCCAAATATTTTAATAATGCATACAGTATAAATGTGATTCAACTTTAAAGGCAGAAGTCATGCTAAGAAAATCCAGGTATATTCATGGGACTAGGATTTTGCAAGTAAGACATCACAACAGCAGATATTGACAACCTAAGAAATATAATAAAAGTATTTTTGTAGAATATGAGATAAAATATTCTAAAAGTAATCATGTCAATCAAAAGCTTATTTAACTTACACTTTTTAGAATCTAAACACAAAATTTATGTTAAACACATTTTAAACAGAAAAATATTCTGCTTTATAAAAATATATCCCTCAGACAAAAAATTTTGCTCAATTAAATATCTAGTTTTTCTAATTAGATTAAAATTAGGTAAACATAAAATGTGATATTAAAATTAACTTTTCTTAATTTTGATCAGATTTATTTTCTTTTTCCCTCACTGAAATATTTTAAGTTGCTTTCACACAATTAAATTAAGGATATCAGTCTATCATATAACCCTACCTTTCATGTGGATGATCTAGACAATTTGTTTCAACATATTCAAACAAAGTGGTTTCTAAGATTTTTCCAAAGTTTACAAGAGTTCAATAATTTTATACTAAGAGATTTGTCACTCCAACATCTTTTGATAGCATTCAAAATGTGTTAAATTAGAATGAAATAAGTTGAACTAATTGGTTAAAAAAAAATTTGACTGTAAAACATTCCGTTCATTATTCTTTAACTATTAATAAACTCAGTGCATTGTTGTGTGGAAAGATAAGATACACAATATATAAATAGAAGCAGAAAGACCTTATAGTACCCTTATTTTCATTCAACATCATCTGCACCAAAGTATACACTTCAATCAACAGACTCAAAAACCAAAATCCCATCCTTTAGCAAGAGATATCTAGTTCTTGGTGAGACTTGCAGCACAATACTGTGATTTAATTAACATGTATCAAACAGAATATGTATCTAACAAGCAAATAATACTTTTTCTTACATATCTACGACCTTTAATGCAATATTTTAAGTGTCAGTTAAATAACATACTTTGTGATGTGTCATTTGCAGATTCTCAAAAGATAATGATTCCTATGTATGACAGAGCAAATAGGTGATTCTGAGAAATGTGGCTGTTTGAAATAATTTATGTATTCAGCACTAAACTGCACAGTAACAAACTGCTCTTGATCATTTATTTATAAGCTTTAAATTTTGTGATTGTGTTATTTTATTGCTACACTATTATTGTAATTTGGTAACAAAATCTGCACTCTTCAGAAGGTGATTCAAAGTTAGAATACAACCAGAAATGAACAATAGGGAATAGCTGCTATCTTTCTGTATACCATCAATTTTAGCGAGTACTTTTCTAAATTTCCTGCCCTGCTACATATGAATATGGACTACCATCTTTGGAAAATCATAATAGAATGCAATAATAAGGGAGGGATATTAAAAAAAATCATGAGCTGTAGACTGCTGACTAAGATATTTCAAATCCTATTCTTCCAAATACAATTATCTGCAGTAAGTGATTCAGGAAAGTATACTATCACATAAATAAATGCATTAATATTTACAGCATTGACACTGTAGTTAAAGAATTATAAGTTTAAATGACTTTGAAAATAGAAAACTCAAATGGGTAATTTTTACTTTTACACTGTCAAAGTTGTTTCTAATGAAAATGTTATAAAATTAATTTAAACAAATTCTCATTAAAGAAATTGTATCTATACAGATAATATAAATGTGTGGTCATGAAATTATGTCATTTTAATGATAAGTGTCACCCAATTATTGTTGAAATATTAAATATTTTAAATATACTAAAGTACAAATGATTTGATGTTTTGTTGAATTCAAAGTCATGTCATCATTTCTGGAAATAAGATAGCACACACACACACAAATAATGCAAACTTTTAGACATTAAATAAACTGTCAAAGATTTATTTAATGTCTAAAAGTTAGGAAACCTAAGAGTAACAGATAAATTATATAATATATTCTCTGGTATTTTTCAATTTTCTCATGTAGTGGTTATTCTCAAGTAGTGGTTTGATTTGTTTGTCATTCAACAGTCATTTTTTACATATGAGGGCCAATTAGATCAGGACCTGAGACTTAAAGTGGTTTCCAAACCACTATGCACACAAGCCCAAGGAGGGATTCAAACCCAAGAACTGTTGAACCAAAGGTCAGAGCACTAACTATTCGGCTGACACCTTGCCTTATTCTCATATGAAGATAAGTGTAAATTTACAAGCTATCACATTGGACATAGTGGCTTTACACACAAACATTCATTCTCGTTTCTGAGTGTACCAAATTGTAACACATGCAATATACAATAAATTTCATTTTAATTCTCTGTCCTAATTTCTTAGATATACATTTTGTGTCAGTTAACATTACAAATTTGATTTTGCCAGATTTATTTCGGTTTGAATTACACAAAATCTTTATTTCATATTTATAGTAATTTAATTTCATATTTATAATAGTCTTTTTGTTTGAATAGTCATTTATCAGAGTTTTTACTTCTAGATTTAAATGTTGTATGATGCAAATTTTTCCAATATTGGACCTATAACCTTCCGAAAAATTAAATCAAATTGGGGAATTTCCCCATGATCAAATGCACTGAGATCATCCATTTCACTCTAGATTGCTCCCTTCATCAAAATTCTTTACATTGCTGCATAAGAACTGCACTGTCTATTACTAATGGATAGTAAAGAATCTTTCTATTTCACACTACTTACATAAACTCATTCAATTATTTAGATTTAGAGTGGTTCTCCAAAAACTTTTTGCATGGATTCAACAATCAAAAATTTAAGTAAACACAAAAAAATTATATTTGTAGGAGTTTAAACATCAGTGAATAATAAATCAGACAAAATCATTCTTTAATAGTCCAGTAGTAATTATTAAAAATTTTTAAAATAAGGTTTATGAATACTTAATGGGGCATTTCAATATGAAAAAAATACTGAATAGAGAAGATCAGGTTTCACAAAATATTTTTAGTTTTGTATATTAAACACCAAAAATCTTATCAATTTATGACCTCAAATGCAAATATCTTACTTTTCAAATAAAAAAAGCATTACTCAAACAATGGGTCCCCCCCCCCCAACAAATAAGTAGGAATATTAACAATAATGTATGAATACCAACAAACAAGTATGTTGAAAAATAATGTTTGCATGAAAATAAATAAATACTCATGCTCAAAATTTAAAAAGGCTAACATGATAAAACTAATAAAAAGTTGCAAACTTCCATACATTTTTACAATTTTTAATGAGTAACATTTAAAATGAATGTTTAAACATATATTTAGCTTATATAGCAGGGAGAAAAAATTGAATGAAATACAATTTTGTGTATGCATATTGGAAATTGTAAAAACATCTGATTTCTTCTCAAAAAGCATAATTAAATTCATATGAAATTGTGAATCAGTATTCTTTTTCTTTATAGTAACAATACGTATGAAAATTTTAAACATTTTTTTAGAAGCTGCTTTTTTAGAAATTGAAATAAGTCTAATGCTTTTATTACAACTAATAGAAAGAAATGGTATAGTATATATTGACATCAGAACAAATGGTCCTAACTGAACTTTACATTAAATTAGGAAGAAAACAGTTTTTCACTTATGATAGTTGGAAGAAACTGGATTATGAAATTAGCAACAGAGTTAAATCTATAAATATTAAAAAATGTAATTGATTGTAGCATATAATTCTATGTGCATGTGGTAAATGAAGAAACAAGCTAATAAACAAGACATATTCCATAGATATTTTGAATATGAAATCAAGCAGAATTGAAATCAAGTAAACTTTGACAATTATAAAATAAAAATATAGACAAAGACTAACTAATAATGAAGAGAAGGATGAGCAACTTCCATGCCATATTATTTCCATGGCATCTGGTGCAAAAAATATGGAATAGAGAAAAGATAAAAATTTGTATTGCTATAACATATTCAAGTCGTAAAAAAAAGATTATAACATTATTTATAATAATTATTGAAAGATTTTCTTCGCAGAACATATTTTTATTTTTTCAGAACAGGATAGGATTCTTTACTATGTTGATGAGAAGAAACCAATAAGAAACAACAGAATACTTGTTGGGAAATTATCAATGTCATTAGAACAAACTATTCTATTAATAGACAAGCATTTGCAATTGAATACATTTTGGAAAAGTTGATGAATTAACATAAATGTATATCTTTTAATGATTTCAGACAAACACATCAGCATATTTATAATGAAAATTTGTAATCAATTTTGAACAAAATGAGAACAGATCTGAAACTACTAATCTAATTAGACTACACTTATATAACTTTTATGTTAAAAGTCCAAATCCATAAGAGTAAAACTCGGTTATTTGAAATAAAGATGTGGAACAGTGGGATATTTTATCTGGCATTTTGATATCTATTTGGAATATGAGGGGAGGAAATTAAGGTGAATTCAGCAGGTAGTACATTCAACAGATCTTCTCAGCTATTGATTTTTTAATCTAATCTGCCTCACATAACATGAAAATTGAGTTAGTTTCAAGAAGTACTTTCTACCAATCTGCTTTGGAAAATAGTCAAATCTACTACTTTCCTCAATCCATAAGAGTAACTCGTTTTATCTGTATCCATTAATAATATTGACAATTTTTTTGATAAATAAAAGAAAAAGAGCTATTTAACCTTGAATTTTGAATGTAGCAAAAAAAAAAATCTATAAAAACTAATGAATTCAAATAATCATATGCTTTAACTGCTAAATGAAATGTTTATATTTATAGGAATCAAAACATAAATCACAGCAAGCAATCATAACTATGACAGATTGGAAAGCTATTAAGATCATTATATCAAAATGGAAATGTTAAAAATTTTCATAATCAGAATCATTAAACCCTAAATTTTGTATAGCTCAGAACATTGAATGTGAAGTTTGGTTTGTTTATCTCTTTAATGTCATTGTTTGCATGTGAGGACTGATAAAACAGGGACCTACAACTTAAAGTGAAATTCTAAACAGCTACCACTACGAAAAATTAACCCAAAATAAGTTAAACACATGAACTATTGTATCAAAAACCAAAGCACCAACCATTCAACTGCCAGTTCAGCCATAGATTGAAAAAGTGTGATGAAAAAGAACTGTGAGCACTGGAAAAAGGATTTTGTGAAAAGTTTTTAGACCAATATGAAAAATAGTGAAGAAAATAATAAAGGGGGTCAGAAAAACAAAACCATAATTATTAAAAGAAACAGATATGGTTACAATAATATAAAGAAAGAATACAATGGCTATGCCATGTTGAGAGAATGAAGATAACTAGACGACTCTTTAAGGAAAACCCTAGCAGATCTAGATGCAGAAGAAGACTAAGAGTAAAATCAAGTTAAAGAGTACTTGAAAGTATTGGAAATTAAAAGTAATTAGTCAGGTAGTTTATCAAAAGATTTTAAAAGAACTCAAGGTTTTACCAGAGTTGAAGTACCTATGATAATAGTATAATGCAGTAAAATATTTTTCTTGATCACAAATATAACAATTGTTTATAATTTTCCACATAATATGATACTGGCACAAAATGACATTCTACATCAACTTTCAACATTGAACGCATATCAAAATAATTCTTAGAAACCATAAAATTTTAATAACTTTTTGAAATTTGATGAATATAAAGTTTTCATATAATTTGTTCATTCACCTATTGACAGTTAACTATTATACTACTTATAATTATATTACTATTATACAACAGTTAACAATTTATACTAAGTTTCTCAAGATATAAATCTTGAATACAATTATTTTCCTTTTACTTTAAAAAATCAAAAAATAGTACAGCTAAACAATGAGAGAGAACTAATGAACAAAAATAGTTTGCAAGACTTTTAGGTATAGGGCATTTGAATTATAAGGTATATTGAAGTAATTATTTAGAATACTAATTAAAGATATTATTTATAATACTAATTATATTTATAATATTAAATTATAAGGTATATTGAAGTAATTATATATACTTATTATAAGACAAGGTAAAACTGAAATATCGTAATAATTAAAAATACATAATACTGGAAAATTATTCTAAAATAAGTTAAATATAAAATTTACTTACATAAAACTACTGAGAATTTGTTTTGTATCATCATTGACCCTGGAGTTAGCAAAACTGATACTAGAGCAATACAATGCAATCCAAGCACACCATTTCAGCTACAATAAAGAAAATCATTTAAAACTTTATACTATGTAAAAAAATAATACAAACAGAATAAATTTTAAGTTTTCCTTTTTTATGATAGAAGCTTCATATTTTATTAATGTAAATAAAATAAATTAAAAATTTCAGGAAATTTAATATTTCATTTACTCATAACTCTATAAAAATTTAATAAAATCAGAATAATATAAACATACAATTTAATGAAGATTGCAGTTTTAAGATCTCATAAGAAAATAAATATCTAATTTATTCACAAATAAAATAAAAATTTTAATTTATTCTTTATAAATATCATCTGAATAATTCAAACAAGTACCCTATAAAATAAACACATTTTTTCTAACTTCAATTTTTCATATTTATTCAATAATTTAAAAAAAGTTGTTGATTTCATTAAAATTAATATTATGCTTTCTATATTCTGATTTTATTACACATTTTAGCATAAGAAAATATCTATCAAATGATCAAAAAAAAAAAAAAAAATGATGAATATTTACAATATACTCTTATTTTAATCCAAATTACTTTCTTCAAATTATATTTTAATTTCTTGCAACTTAAATAGAGCAATAAATTACAAATGAAACCTAGCAAATATGATGGATTATTTGATGATAAAATGTTATTCCCATATACTGCTAAAAGAAAAAGAAAAAAATGGGATAAAATATTTTTACCAATATTAAAACAATTGAAAGTTTCACTTTTTTAACTTTAAGTGTTTTCTCAGAAAATAAATTTTGATGGAAAGTATCTGAAAAAACAATAATTATAAATATGGAGGACTTTGCATTATTTCCAAAGCAAGGAAAAAAAGTTAAGTACTCGATGTAGATCTAGAAAATATACAGATGTTAGAACCATCCAGAAACCTCATCTCTGGCACCACTTTTAATTCCTTTCATATAAAGACATAATGCAAGTTTACAAAATTAAATAATGCTTTTATATAATTAAAACAAATTATTCAAATCTTCTAAAAAGATATTTTTATCACCCAATAAATAAAAAACAGTAATTTTTGAGATTATACAATATTAAATATTACATAAAATTACATAAAGAATATAACTATAAAAATTAAATTCAAGAAATTATTTTTACAATATATTGAGAAAAAAATACATTACATATAGAAAACATATTTTTATGATGTTTAAAGAAAAATTAGTCATCTCTATATTTCAATAAATCTTATAACAAATTTATAAAAAAATAATTTCTCTTTTTAAAAAATTATTATTTTTACTTTAAAATGTCAAATTAAGAATTAAACATATTTTTATAAATTTTTAAATTACATTATTTAGCAGTTAATAAAAAAAATTAATATTTCACATATAGCAATAACATTACATTCATAAATAAATACAAAAGCATATAAATTTTAAAGTATAAGAAACAGGAGTGTAGTGAGTAAATGAATAACATCAAAAACAATAAGACAGAAGGTGTAGACAATGTTGATTTAACATAAATGAAAGTAAAACAGGATTATAATTAACTTAAAGTGAAAACTAAAACAAAAAATATTGATTAAACATTTTTTAGTAATCAATTACACAAAAATTTCATCTAAATACTTATAAAATACTAAATATCTATATCAGTTAACCCTTTCAGGACAGCACAACTTTGTTGAAGATATTCCACTGGGTTTAGTCAAAGCAAAAGGAATTGTTATTCCAAATTTTGGATTGTAAAAAACAATCTAAATCCTAATTTCATAACTTTCAATAACATTTTATGGGATCACAAACATTGAAATTAGTATTTTCCTTTAACATACATGGAAATACATTAAAAAATAATCTCTCACCTAGATATATAATTTCATATAGCACTATGCAAATTTTTCTTAAGTTTTAAAAAATAAAATTTTTTCCATTATTTTAAAAATTTATTAATGACTAATTTCAAAAAGAAATTATAATTTTTTTTAAAAATTGTGGAAGATCCCAAAACATTGAGAAGCTAATGATTAAATTATCAAGTTTTCATTGTGTTTGCATACCACTCATTAGAAATATGCTGCAGAGAGTTATAAATTGAATCAATTTTATCTATTCTGGTCATTTATCATGCAAGTATCATTTATCTTCTAATAAATAACAGTTTCTCATCATAGCAATATAGAGTCACAGCTTATATTAGTTCGTTGGATTGTTTGTCATTGAATGGTTATTTTTTGCTCATGAAAATCTATAGTTTAAAATGAGTTTTGAACCACTACACACATTTAACCCCAACATAGAACTTGAATACTGTAGATTGAAAAACTGGAGAACTAATCATTCTATTCCCAATAAAATCAATCAAATGATCAAATTAGAAAAATCATGGAGAAAATTACTGACTAACGATTAGGACTCTAAAAGTGTAATCAGTTAAAATATTATAATAAAAGATGCTACATAATGATCATTAAAAATTATTCCAGCTTAAAAAAATGTATATATACATCACTCTTCTAGTAAATTTAAAGTCTAACATTTACTACCACTGTTGAAGGATGAGGGATTTTCAAGGGAATAATATGATTCCCAACCATAAAAGGATTAAATGTTACATAAATGCTTTCTAATAGATTATGAAAAACCTACTTTCATCATTAAACCAAACATGCTGCAAAACATACTCAAAACATTCATGTAATCTGGCATAGGGTCTTCACCACCAGCCACAGCAGATCCACATGAAGCTGGCTGCTTATATCTACCAAAATGAAAATAAAATGTCACTATATTTATAAAATGCACCATTAGATATATCTAATTATGTTTATCTAATTAACCATACAAAAAGTAAATAAAAAAGATAAATATTTATACAATATACACATGTGTATACATATGCACAATAAATGTATACATATAGTATGAACACATATAAATATAAATTTTGATTTCAAATATATTGATATAAGTAAAATTATTAAATATTGTAACAGAACATATATTGGAATTTCAGAGAGAGGTCAATGCTTTCATATTCGGAATAAATAATCAACAATATGAAATCATTAATGTTGGAAAAACAATTATTTATGGCAAGGAAATTTAATGAGAATAACTAAAATAATGTCACTGTTCTAAATGTACCATACTCAATCAATAACTTATACAGAAGATATTTACAACATTTTACTTCAATTAACCTAGCATAAGAACACTTATAAAAAACATCATGCATAACATTATCGGGAAGGAATATAAAGCTGGGCAATTAAGTGAAATTAATGATATGAATAGCACATTTTTGCTGATAACTTTATAATCAATTAAGTAATGGTACACATATTTTATAAACATCCTATATTGTATTAGTGCTAAATTATCAAACAATATAACTAGATCAATAATCTGAAGAACATTGGTTTCTTTATACATAGAAAACATTGTATATAGGAATTTTATACAAGGATCAATAACCAAGCAATAGCATTTACTCAATAATATGAATAACATTGTTTCTAGAAATAATTTGTTTAGTAATAATCAGTACCAAATACTTCATTGTTACATACTTCAGTATTTGAACAACTCTTATATATATGACACAAATGAATTCATCTAATCTTCTGCATTACTTTTATCAGAAGTTAGTTTCATTAACAGGCTTCAAATTTAAAAAATGAAAGTTCCCTTTAATATTTTCCATACCATTAGTTTACACACAAATGAAATGGGACTTCAGTTTTCAAACTTTCATTTAAAATTAAGAATTTAAACTTTAAAATAAATTTTTTCAACTTCAAATTAAAGTAACTGAAAATCCAATTTTTAAACTTTAAACTAACAAATTTATATTGTAACTTTCAAAATCAACTTGTAAAAAACTTAACATTAATATTTATGAGCGTTATTCTAAAAGAAATAAGAATTGCTAGAACTGCATTCAACATTATATTACATTAACATGTAATTCAAAATTAATAATGTTAAGAAAACTGTTTTGGCATAATAATTTGACGATATGACACTGACTCTTGATTTTGGTGATGGGATAAGTCCAAAGAAGATCTAATTTATATAACAGCAACTTAATCAACAATTAATTTTATGAAGTTTCTCATTTAGACAGCTCAATGATGGTTAAACTTTATAATCAGGAGCTTTGTTATTAGACAATTTGTAGGAACTTAATGAGATAGTGCTAAACATTTAATACATCTGGTAAACAAAAATAGATATTTCAGCATGTTTTTCTTCTTGAAAATTAATTACATCTTTAAAAATCAGCTGGTCTTTTGTAATACCATATTCAGTTTAATGCTAGTAATAACATCTCATAAAAAGAAATAGTAATTTTATAAGAAAATGAATGCAATTTATTGGTGGGAATGTTTGTGGCTCAATGGTCATTTTTGCTCATGAAGGCTAACTAGAACGGAACCTACAATTTATTCATGGAAAAAGCTAATAGTAGATTTATTATACATTATTTTCAAGTACATTTTTATTCCAACATCCAATAAAAAGTACAAGCAAGATTCTTTAATGCTCCCCTGTAATTTTTAACACACAAGCACTAATTAGACTAGGACTTAGAGTTTTAAGTGGTTTCTCAACCACTGCAAACATCCATGACCGAGGAGAGATTCAAAACCTTTGAACTGAAAGCAAGAGTGCTAATCACTTGACTGACAGTTCAACAATGTAAATGAGGTTTAACTATATACATGAGTGTGATATTAAATCTGAAAACACACATCTGTTTCTATTAATATAAACTAAAAATTTAAATTAAATCACAAACAATGACAAAATTGATTTCATTTTGTCATTATTTATTTCATTATTTTAACTTTTGATTACAACAGCTAATTTGATAAAGGTCTGTAGTTTAAGAGATTACAAATCTCTGAAAATACAAATGGCTGGAATTAAAATCAGAATACAAAAAAATTTATAATCAGTCTGACATAGGAAATAGGAAAGAAATTATTTGCAAAAGCTACCTTTCATATTGTGATACAAGAAAACTTACTTTAAAAATAAACTTTGTTGTACGTGTGTGTGTCCAATATAAACTTTGGCTCAGATTTACTGTACGGTCGCTCTTGGCGCAATTTTTCGAAGTTGGCGATAAATTGCCAAATATGGTAACCCTACCAATTCTGACCAATCACAGATGAGGATTTCCGAACATTGAAAAATGGGAGATTCTGACAACCCTAATCGAACAAATCGAAGAATGTAAGCGCCATTTTTAATTCTTCGTTCACCACGTTGTTTGTGCGTTGTGCCGGCAATATTTTTTGAATTTTTTTCTTTTGCTCCCTCGTTCGCTTTGTGATATTTTTGTGATGGCTTCTGGATGGGGAATGTCTGAGGTAAGTGCAAGAATGTTTGGAATGGATGATGTTATGTGGTATGATGAGAATGTGAATTTAAGGTATTTGTATGGTTTGGATGAAAGGAAAGAGACATTTGATTTTTGTATGAAAGCTGGATTGATTGCAAGTAAATATGAATGTTGTAAATGTGGTAAAGATATGAAACTGGTTAAAAGGAATGATATAAGTGATGGTCATGAATGGAGGTGTGCATCTAGGGGGAAAGGAGAAGTGCATGATGTTAAAAGGAGTGTGAGAAAGGGTTCTTTTTTTTAACTGAGTAGAATGACGAAATTTTAGTGCAAGTTGATATGTGGGTGAGTGAAAGTAAGACTGACTTTAATTTGAAAGAGAGTAAATGTTCTTCGAAGACTGTTTGTGATTTTCGTTCTTTTTGTCGAGAGGTTTGTGTGGAAGAGATGATTGAAAGCAGCGTGAAACTGGGTGGAATCGGTGTGATTGTTGAGATAGATGAGAGTAAATTTGGTAAGCAAAAGTTTAATAGAGGTAAACGTGTGGAAGGTAAATGGGTGTTTGGTGGAATTGAACGTGATACTGGTAAATGTTTTATGAAAGTTGTGAATGATAGGACGTCTGAAAGTTTGTTGAATGTAATAAATGAGTTCATTCTTTTGGGTACAACAATAATTTCAGACTGCTGGAAGAGCTACGATTGTCTTTCTCATGAAGGCTTCATACATCTGAAAGTAAATCATAGTCTGAATTTCAAGGACCCGGATACAGGTGCCCACACGAATACCATCGAGGGAACGTGGGGGGCAGTAAAACGAGCAATGGTGTCGTCGAAAGCCAAAAATGGACTCGACTATTATCTCGCACAATATGTGTGGAGGAAAAAAAACAAGCATTTGTGCAACAAATTTTTGGCTTTCGTCGACACCATTCTCAAAGTATATCCTCCAAAAACAAAAGACTAACATTAAGCAATTGGTGGAAGAAGAGAGATATGTTTATTATTAATATTTTTTATGATGTTTATTGTTCGTTATTTATGGTAATCTAATTATTAAAATTAAATTAATTTTAGTAATTTAGTCGTCATTTTTTTAACATGCAATATTCTGTTTATTTTAAAACCTCGTTTATAAATATTGGCGAGGTTGGCGGCATTTTTGGCATTTTTTTGAAAATGTCGCCAAGAGCGACCGTACAGTAAATTTTTACCTAAACTTTTAAGCTAGGACACATTGGGAATTCTATTATTAAATGGCATATAAAATCCAGGCTGTTAATATTTCCACTGATTACAAAATTAATGATAATGTAATATTCTATAAGACACATGTGTATATTATACACATTTTACATGTATTATATACATATAAATCTATATACATAAAGAAAAAGTGTTATTTTTAATTAAAGTACAACCTAGATAAGTAAGTATGTGAATGAGGTTATCTGATTATAAATCTGATTCTATAAATAAGAATTAAAATGTTTATAGTAAAATTTATGCATATATGAATGAATCATAAAGCTCAAAGAAACAAAAAAAAAATATTGAAAAGAAAAATAAAATTAAAAAAATTAACACTCAAAAGACATTTTACATTTTAGCCGGCAAATTTGCATAAAACTATTTAAAATTAATATATAATTTCAGCATAATTTCGAAATAAATTTACAGTGAAAATAATTTTGACAAATAAACATTAAAAATATAATTTTACCAAAGAAAGCAATGGCAAACAAAGTGAAAAAAGAAAAAAAATATTTTTGAAAGCAGAAAGATTTGTGATTTGTTAATAAAAAAAATTTAGATAAAAATATATTTTCCCAAGCACTTGCAGAAAAAATTTTGATTAGTGAAAATATATGATATAGTAAAAAGACTTCACTGATATATTTTCAAAAGAGATACTAATTACTTGCAAAGTATATATACTTAGACCAATATAAAATATTGAAAACCGCAATTAAAAAAATAGCTTTTTTTTTCTCCAAAACAGTGATAAAATTTAAATTGTACTAGAACCTAAAAATGGAATAATTAACATGAAAACTTCAGAGATGTATTTTCTACTAAAATCAAACATTTTAGTATAAATTAAACTTTGTTGTTATGTTTAACGTGAAATTTCATCATAATTTTAAAGTGGAGAAAATGTCTTAATGTATATAATATCCACAAATTTCAGAAAAAGCTATAACATTTTCCGAAAATTTAGCTTCAATAAATATAATAAAAACAAGAATATAAACAAGATAGTACACAAGAATAAATAAATTCAATGATGACCAAGACAATTTGATGTCAAAAAGTATTATTAGAATCCAATATTACCTCAGATGTTATAATTTAATCACACATATAACTTTTAATATATACGATTGTTCACATGAAATACATTTTTCAACAATAATTATACTTTATTTCATACATTCAAAAATTTCGTAAAATATACGTGATAAAATAATACCTCTTACATCACAATTTAAAAATCTATAAAAATATCACATTATATTTAAAAAAAACTTCCCGTAATTCAAACCCTAATTAATGATTGGATAGATATACCTCTGAATTTTATCTGGTCGCCTAGGATCATTACTATTATTTACTGAAGCAGGCGATGACATTTTATAGCACGATCAGATCAAATTATACAAATCTATAAAATAATTAGAATTTACGTAAGATGTCAGGAATACCCCAGTTTTAATCAAATTACAGCAAAAATAGGTGTAAGACAAACTTCTACTTTCGCAACAGAAAACAGATTTTTTACACATGTTGCCAAATACTTTTGCCTAAATTAATGAACGTTTAAGCTCTGCAGATGCCACAGCTCAGATGTTAACGACTATTGAAATCAATAATTAAAAATTTTACCTGACAATATTCTTTTCATTCATTTTACAGTTGACACTCGTTTTTACGAACTTCTAATTTATGAACATTTACTAACTAGGGACTGTTTCTTAGCAGGATCATGTAGACGTAATGATAATTTCTTTGAAAAATCTCTTTATTGTGAACTCATTTTCATACTTCCTTCACTTGCAATTTTTTATTATCTGATTTTTTTCACGTTTTTATATTTTATGATCAAGAAATTTGGATTACATTTTCATTTGTAAATCCATTGAATTCTGCATAACTAACCGCATCGCTTATATTAAAATCCCGAAGTTTTCCAATGAAATTCATGTGAAATTTTTTCCACGTATTACAGAAGTTGTTTTATACAGAACACACAATACATTAATAACTTAAAAAATATCTTTGACAAGGAATAATCATGACTTGAAGTCACAGACGGGATTATTCCTAGCTCTTTAATGAATATCAGTATGATTGCGTTTTTTCTTTTATTATCTGATTTTTTCCCGTTTCTATATTTTATGGTCAAGAAATTTGGATTGATATTTTTGTAAATCGTAAATCCTTCGAATTCTGCATAACAAACAGCACCAATATCTAACTCTCCTAAGTTCGATTCTAGCAGTGGTGTAGTGAGCATAAATGGGACCAGAGTACGATAAGTATAGGAATAAAATATATTAAATAATAAGAATATACTGTAAAACTATATGTAATACATTATAATAAATAGAGCATATTTATGATAAGAATTATATGCAAATAATAACAAAATGCTTTACCTTCTATAAAATAATTGAAAATATATTGATTTCAAGTATCAGGCTTAGGTTTAAATTTTAAACAAAATTCAATTCTAGCTAGGAAAAAAAACTTATATCGGATTCGTAAAAGTGTAAAAGGTATAATCGGACTTATATGATTTAGAATTAATTATAAAGATATTATTTATCTTATATACTGATATTTCAATTTTTTTTTCCTATACTTAAAAATGTTAAATAATTTAAATGATTTTGACTCATGCGTGTGGTTGATCATAAATATATCAGAATACATTTTAATTTGCTGAACGAACATTCACGGCTTGCAATTGATGTAAAAATAATTGAGAATATTTAAATGGCAATTCTCATATTTGTGAAAACATCTTCACAGTATGAGATTAAGAAGATTAGAAGTTCTATTGGAGTTTTAATTTCTCTTCTACTGCAGAGTAACATATTTCAATCATAAATTTCTGTATAGAGCTCTGTTCTATTGAAATCTGTGTCATGAATTTCACCCAAACCTTTACAATTATTTTCAAGATCATTATCAAAATTACCATTATTAAATAAATTTTCAACATCTAGTAAAAATTCAAATTTGGAATTAAAATATCATAGTTGTATGAATCATGTGTGTATTTCTTACTGCAACTGATTCTCCAAGCATTTTTCGGCTTCTTCTTATAGGATATTTGTATCAATACCCCATTTTTCACAAAGAAATTTAGCCTTTTTTTATTGTTTCCTCGCATAACTGGTCTCGAATTTCTGCAAGTTCTGTCTCTAATGATTCAAGATCATGAAAAGCTTCTCTAAAATTCATTTTAGGATCTTGTAATCTAAACTGTACACGATCAATTCTTCTCAAGATTTCATACCAAAAATAAATTAAAAATAAGTTTATTTTTTAACAAAATTATACTTCATTTCTGGTGTCATTTGTGGCGGTTATATCTTCTGTTAGTTTCTCTAATAGTTCTATTAAGTCTTTCAGCCCATTGACAATAATACCTACTGCTTGTGCTGTAACACTCCATTGTGTTTTAGATTCACGTTTAACAGTTTTATTTAAAGAGCATTTTAATAATTCCAATTTAATGTTGAACATGAGAAAAATACATATACATTTTCAATTATTCCAAAACATGTTACGAATGACTGGATCTTGCTTAGCTGCAGTAACTCCAACTAAAGTTAATGAATGGTTATCGCAATTTACAAATAATGCTTTATTATTTTTTCTCTATAACTCTGCAGATATGTGACCTAACATCACTGGGTCATCATCATAACATTGAGATCTGCAGTTTATTAAGGAAATCTGATCATAATTTAATTTCTGTGAAATTGTATTTTTTATTGCGGCTGCATCTTTAGAATGTATTTCGATAAATCCTAATAAAGATTCTTTGATAGAAACTTTTCTGTTAGTAAAACCAATATCTGCATACCTGAAAACCTGGGACAGTTACTCTGGATGAGAGATATCAGGAGTCGAATGAAATAAAAATCCATAATATTTATTTGGCTTGATATCACTTATTAGTTGATTTCGAACCATGGAAACCAGTTGAATAAATTCATTTTGAATTTGTGGTGGGATAGTTTTTGGGGGGCATTTCCATGGTATTTTTAAGATGAGTTGCGATTAGTGGATCAAACTGTGCTACAAGTTTTTTAAGTAAAGGTAACAGATTTACAATATTTATACCATCTTCAAGCGTAATATTTTAAACATGACTTCATTGAGGTAGGTTTTGTACTATCAAATATTTCATGCTTGCTAATATCCGATGCAATATATTTCCCCAATCTTTTTTTTTTTTTTTGGGTTGTATATTTGATTCAAATAATGTATCGATTCCCGTTTTATTAATCAATCTTCTTTCTGTTTCTTTCCAAATTGTGAATAATTTTCGATGATTTAGATTTCTTTCATGACTAATCCATCTATCTTTTTATTTGCCTCCATTTTTTAAAACCAGACTCTGTTACTAAAGATGATTGTGTAGCAGAATTTGATGAAATAAACAGTATGCAAAAGAATCAATTTTTTTTTTTTTTTTTTTTGAAAGAATTTGCTGCATTGTTTCTTTGTGAATAACTAAGATTGGTTAACTTCAATTCCTCCTCTTCATTTCTGATTCATCGAGAAAACCAAGATTTTGTCCTTAGACGATTAGCTGACGTTTAAGCTGCACTTAGACTCAACTCGTTCTAAAATAATAGAGATCCACGAATGAACATTTCTGTGTAAAGTTGATTCGATATTATTGAAATATTTTTCTAGAATTTTAAGTAAGCAACATCTTTAAACTTCAGAACGTCTGGGATTAGAAAGTAGCTTTCTGTTTCCCTTTAGGTACTTATTATTGCATATGGACATATATTTGGAACTTCTCGTGTACTTGAATGCCTATCCTCACGAACTTCCGAGTTTTGTATTTGTTGCGATATGTTATTGCATAAAAGTTTAGTTGCAGAAGGGGTACAATCTGAATCAGACTTTGCTTCTTCATCATTATTTTTCTGGTTTATCCCTTTTCGATTCTTTCACTAAATGTGATTTTATCATCATTCAACATTTCTGAACTTCTCTTTCTTGTTCTAGCCATTCTTTTTTTATTTTAAAAACCGCTACATTTTTTCCCGGAATTGACATCATCTGAATAAAAATTATGTTAAAGATATCACATTTGAACAATACAATAACAGCAAATAAAATATAAAAAAGGCTTATTACAAATCGTAAATAATGTAACAATGAAATTCGATTCATTCCATTATTTTATTGA
>JAPDSC010129572.1:162069-178191 GCA_026290005.1 Latrodectus geometricus
AAATACATAATAAAAGTGTCTATAGTTATAATTGGGTTGTTGAATTAATAATACTTGTATGTCCAAGAGCTTACAATATAATAAAACAAAGTATTGTTTATCATCATTTTAAAATAACAGGGTAAACTTTACATGTACTTTGCTTAATAAATAATAATATATCACTATCTTAGAAAAACGATATGCTCAGATAATAGATATGTTGATTAATTTGATCCACTAATCTATTTGGTTATGCAGAATTAAGTGTCAAAAACCATAGAAAACTAAAAATGTCAAAAACCTTAGAATAAAATCCATTTTTTTTTTCAAATTCTTTAGTTTAAGATGACTTAAAGTAAATAATGCTGTAATTTACAATAATGTCTGTTTAAATTAGCAAAATTATTTAAGCTATTCCTCTGGTTTCGCAGGTTCTCGAAGAAACACTCAATTCCTCAATGGCAATCTTTTTTAAATGACTCAAAATACTAGCTTAACAGCCTCATAATGAGCACACCATCTTGTTTCTGAAAGTTGATAAGCAGTAACAACAATGTTGGTTAGAAGGGTCTTCCATTTATGTGAAAAATACACATGCAACTTTCTAGGGTTCCAAAAAGTCATCTATGATGAAGCAATTGCAAACGAGAGCAATATTTAATTTTAAATATTAATTTATCGAGTAATTTACACAGTTATATCTGATAACATTCAATTTTACACAAGTATGTATATCTGCCAACATTCAATTTTTTAAAACCTTATAAGTTTTTTACAGTTGTTATATTAAAACTCGAAACATGCAATTCTTTCTTAGTCAGTGCAACAAAAATACTTGCTCTATTCTTCTAAGAAACTAGAGTATACTTTCTACATAACAAAACAGAATACTTTTCAACTAATTACTAAATATTTTTCTTAATTAATTCCTTAAGAGGCCATCAGAGCCTGATATAACTACCATAAAAAAAAAACCTTATTCATTAAAAATTACTAGCTTAAAACTACATCTTATCTCAATGCAATAAAATATTTTCAATACTGGCATTTGATAGAATTGCAAAACCATAATCTAGATTAATCCCTTCAGTACACGTTTGTGATATTTTATAATTAATAACTGATCAGAATATAAATACTGTTTTAAAACATCAACTGGTTATCTCAGTAAAATCAATTTTAATTTCTTTTATAAACGACCATTAGTTTAAGAAATAGCGTTTTAATTAACAATTTTTTAGTAAATAATAGTTTTAAATAAAGTTTTTATACATATAAAAATGAAACTTCAGGAATAAAAAGACATGGGTTGTGCCGATGGATTGTGCTTCCAACATTCATGATCACTTGCATACTTTTAAAGAGCACATAAAGAATTGATAATCATTTTATAAAATTAATTTTTAAAATGGTAATGGTAGGCTTTTAATAATAATAATATTCATATATATGCAATTCTGAGCAAGAAACAGTCTCTACAATTCATTTTTCTAAGAAAAATTAAAATGCTATAATTTAATTTGATATTTCATTTTAGTTATATATATATATATTAGTTTGGGAAAAAAGTAATCCATTATTTTTTGGTAGACATCTGTAGTGATCGATATCTCGTCAGGTATATATCAAACAATTTCAGATTTATACTCGTCGGAAAGGTGACATTTGACACTAAAATATCCTCTTGCGGGTTTTTTGTTTGATTAATTCAGTTACGAGTACAAGGTTTTAAAAATGGAAGACAACAAACAGAAAATTCGATACATTTTCGTTTTTCTCTTGTAACGGCGGAAAAGATAGCCGGGTGGCTAAAATTGTGAAAGGTGTTTATCGTCCTATATATAAGACTGTAACAACCAGTTACGTACGATTTTTATTTCGTCGATTCCGTTCAGGTATTTTTGATGTAAGAGATGCACTTCGCATGTGGATACAGCATCGTTGAAAATGTCTATAAAATATCAAAAATGATCGAAGTTAACCGCATGTCAGCAGTCGTAACGCGCAAGACCTAAAAATCTACATGAAAGCTGTTTTAAACCTTTTTACAAAATGAATCCAAAAGAAGTTATATAAAGTTCACGTAAAAATAATGGATTCCTTTTCCCCAACCTAATATATATACTCATAAAGAAATACTTTAAATTATAATTTCATCAAAGTGAGTACAAAAAGTAGGTAAAACTATATTTTAGAGGGTGCCCCCTTGGCAAACATGGCGATTTTTGTTTGGCTATCGATTTTATTCGCAACTTTTGTGGGCACAGAACAATCAGTTGATCTGTTGCAATCATAATCATGGATTTTGCCCAACTTCGCGATCAATTGTAATCACAACTTGGCGAGAATCAAAGGGGCACCCTAAAGTATAGCTTAACCTAAAAGTGATATACACTGCACTGTTAAAACTGCAATAATTGAAAATATTTTAAGCAATGAAAACCGAAATGTGAATAAAAATATAAAAATGTAATGCAATTAAAACTATTTATAATTGTATCTTCCAAATGGTGAAACATGTTTCTTACCATTTACATTAATTTCACAGCAATCTATCAAATCTAGGAGTTGAATTGGAAACATTGCTTTGGAGGGAAGCTAACTGCCTCTTCCAAGGGGCTTGGGATAGCCGATTAAGAAGTTAAAACAGCTTCTTAAATTATATCATTTAGACCATTAACGTAAGCCAAAATTATTTTTATCTCAAAAAATTTAAATCACAAAATGTAATATTGATAATTTATGAATATTTCATTTTTATACCTTAAAACTATTTTTTCTGATTCTAAAGTTATAGAACCTTATTTAACAAGCCAACATCTGATTTCAATTTAGATAATTAAATTATGCCATAGCATTATCAATGCGAAATGCAGATAAGCAAAGAAACACTAATACAGACAATAATTTTAAATTTCTTTCAAAACACACGTAAACTCAAATAATCTAATTATAGGTATTTAATCTATGTATTCAGTGGTGTTGTCGAGCCGGATCGCTCCAGAACGTCGTTCGGGTACTTCCTTTTTGGACAGGAACGCGTTCCAGAACTAAAGATGATTTCTGATAACGAGAATTGGCTGACGTATTGAAAAAAAAATTAAAAAGAATTGCTGATTTTTTTTTTCTAATTTTGACGAATTTTTATATGTATTATTATAAACAAGGGTTTGAACCCAACCCGAACTAATACAATATAATAATATGATTAATAAGTACTACTGTTAGCAAAATATTCTATGCACGCTACCTAAGTCAAAGTGTCGATTAAAAAGTGTTAGGCAGGCCGTACATTGAGACAGCATGCCTCCAACACGCACTTATTGCATCCCGGCCACGTTGCTGTCCGCAAGAGACATGTTGAAAAGTACCACATATTGAAGCCACGGCAGGAAGATCTCACGCATGCGCAATACATCTGAGCGGGGATCTTCCGTTTCTGTGATTGCTTGAGAACTATGCGGCTAAATCGTTGACGTTTTTATTAAATATTTAAATTTTGGTGTCTCGCATTTGAAATATAAAATTATCTCAATAGGCACGATATAAAACTTAAGAAATTTGGGATCAAAACTCAACCGATTTCTATTGAATGTTATTCATTTTACTTTAAAAACAAAGGTACTTTTTTTCAATCCAATTTATTAATATTGTAATATGATTAACACATCATTAAATTTATACAAAAATTTTTTTTAAATTATGTCCATGGCTAAAATGGAGTCAAATACACGCACAAACTGGAATATTTTTAAATAAAAAATAGCTGAATATGCTAAAGTGATGAATTTACTGTTTGGCGTAAAGTTATAACTGAAATTAAGTTTGATTTTTCTATAACATTGATTAAAAGGAAATCAGTTAATAAGATATTCTTTCCAGTATTTATTTGGGAATAAGATCATAATAATCTTTTGCTATGACATGTTAATTTTAAAACTAAGCTAAATCATATACATTAAATACTAGTCAGAGAATAAGAGGTTTGTTAAAGCAGCAAAAAATATTCTCTTTATAACAAAATGCAAATATTCACTCAAAACTATATAAAATTTCTTTTAAAAATACATTTGAAAATGTATTAAAATCAATTAATCAAACCTGTATCAAACAATAGCTAATCAAATAATAGCCCAAAAAATGCCGCCATCGTAGAAAGTTCTTTTTATAAAATATTCCAGAGATAACTATCAAACACACACGCACAGTATAGTCTCCAAACTATTTGATAAATATCTGATATTTCTGCCAAAAGCATAATGAATATTCTTAATACGTTTCTCTAGTTAACGGATTCAAAAATGGCAAATATTTTGTTGGTTATTTTAAATATATTAATAACTGTTTACACATTTTTGTTAGTTATTTTATACTTTAAATTTGTTATATTACATAAGTGTAAATGCACATTAATGTAATATAACCTAATAGTTCGATATAAAGTAGTACAAAACTAAAAATATTAAAGAATTTCATTGGAAATTATTAATTTTATGCTATATACAGGGCCTATCCTGGCGACAAGCGAAAATTGGTAGAAATCTCCCCCCCCCCCGTCGTTAAATTTGGTACATGAGACCGCACAGAGCGGCCGCCTACCCAGGATCGGCCCTGTCTATATAATTATATATAAGCATTCCGCTAAAAAAAAAATTAGCACAGCACCACTGTATATATTTAATTATATGAATTTAATAAAATCAAAAATTTTCAACCAAACAATATATAAATATATTATATTATTAAAGGTAATTTTTTGCCAAAAATAATACACCCTGTTTTTTTTTCCCCCAAGTTATTTATTGATTTAAATTGTTATCAGAAATTACAGGTACTAAGAAAAAAAAATTTTTGAACTTTTATATCGCATAATTTTATTTATAGAAATTTTCTCAATCGGTTATCTTATAGTGAAATTTTCTTATTTTTAATATATTTAATAAAATTATTTCTTAATGTATTGAAATATATTTTATTATTAAAATAAGAGCTAATTTTTATTAAAATCAAAATTTATTTCTATTAGGAATCATTTTGGAAGTACTGTTCATGCAATGGCATACATTTTTTTCATTCAATGAATTTATATCATTTAAAAACAGTTCTAATTTTTAAAATTTTGCATTACAGAATGATAAATATGCCCGATTTCTTCACAATTTTCTTGAGGGATTTTTTTTAAAGTTAAAAGATATATATATATATTAAGCTAGTTAAAACTTATTCTGTATACTTGTGCATACAAAAAAGACAAAAAAAAACATTTATGAATTTTTAACTTTTACTATTTGAAAAAAGAATTTTTCAATGTAAGGTGCTAATGTAAAGCCAACAAATTATTAAGTCCAATAAAAATTATTTAAACATTAAATAAATTTACTTTACATGAACAGTTTTTTAACAGTTTTTAACAGTTAATGAATAATTTGATATTTAATTTTTAAAACTCAACAAGCATGCTAGTAAATATTTATTCTGGCAAAAAAAAATGTATTAAATATTCAAATCAAAAGAATATGAGAAATATATAGTAGACAGAAATATAACTTTTTGCAATTATATTTTTAATGTCGAATCTCCAGATTTTCAAAAGTTTAAATTTTCGTTTCCGACCAAGCTATATTTGGTAAATGATATATTTACCATGCGAACCGTAAAAATGAAAGAAATTCATGTGTTTGGAGGTGATTAGTTCTCGATCCTTACCATTTCGATTCCAGGAAGACTTTTCCCTTGGGGGCATTTGAACTGTTAACTGCAACGCTATTTTGAGAAAAATTTTCCCTCTGCCGTTGAAGGTCAGTCTTTTGCAAGACACATTATTTTGGACAAAGGGAACAACTAACAGGAAACACGTTTTCAGCAAGAATTTTCTCACGAGTATAATCCGACACTAGACTAAAAGGCTCCATTAAAGCTTGAGATAAAAATACAAGGTTTTTTTTTTATTTTTATTTTGAGATGATGGATAATAATTCACAGTCTAAATAACAACTGAAACTGACCTTTGTATATCGCTTCTTGATAACTTAATTCAAATTTGATTTTTCTCTGATACTATTAGCACATTTAAATTCTTACAAGTTTTCATTAATGATATTTCAGTTTTAAGATATTTTCTTTTTTATGAGTAATATTTTATTTATTATTCAAAATGATTAAATTTCCACATTTTGTATTATAAAAGGAAATCAAAATTATTAACGAAATGTTGCTTTTTATATAAAATAACTTAATCTCTTATGAGAAAATAAACAGCAAGTCAAATAATATTTCAAAACACTAAAATTTCGGAAAATAATTTTGATGTTTTGAATAATTACCTCATCCATAGAGGATTCCAATGGATATTCATGGAGCCTTTTTTTGTGAACAACAAATTTATTTGCTTTGTTAACATTATTGTTACCGCTTTCATTAGCATTAAACTTGACTTAGACAACCTGTATAACAATTAGGACTCATAAAGGGAACTGTTCATCTTAGTGTATTTACAATATTAAATAAGGTCGCGCTCTTACTCTTTTGTAATCCATCTGAATTAATTGCCCCGAAAAATATTTTTAAAAGCATTGTATTTTTGACTGAACACACGAATGCTTATTTTTATGTAAGTAGCATAGATAGAAAAATCAAGACATGTATGTTTTGCTTTATTTATTCGTTAAAAAAAATATGAAAAATAAAGAAATTATAAATAAAATTTCTTTGTTTTTTTAGTGATAATTTATAAAGTCAATATTTAAAAAAAATTAAATTACTCAATTTTTAAGAATGAATGAAAATTATATTATTTCTGAGGTACTCGGAATTATGTAGCGATTAAATTCATTTACTTAGAAAATGCATGAGCAGTTTCAATAATCTTAATACGAAAAATGCATAAAACTTCTGATTTTATAAGCAACTTTTTTCAGAGAAACGCCATAACTTCGATAAATTCTTAGTTTTGGATAGTTTTGTTTAAAGAAACGCTTTTAATCTCATTTATCAACAAGTAATAATAATTTCCTTCGCTATTCAGTTACAAAATTAGTACTATGCTATTCAATCAATGTACTCACTTAAATGACTATTACATTTTTAGATCATTATAAATTGATTACTTTATTATAACGCTACAAGTTGGTTGAGAACTGAGTGCGTGAGTAAATAATGCATTAAGGATTAATAAAGCTAAAAGACCTCCCGTCGATGTTCTTGCCTTGTCGGGGCTGTGAGGCTTGTATGTACCCATGACCTTGAGGGCTATGCTGGTGGTAACTTGCTACTGGTAGGGTCTCCCAAGTTTGACAGGTCGAAAGGTAGGTGCCAGACGAAAAGGAACACCGTCAAGAGCCAAGACAGACCTCTGCCTCAGGTGCTCAGATTCACAGAGGCTGCATTTCACCTCCTCCTTATGACCTTATTGACCCATTTCAAGATTAGCAAGCGTCCACATTAAAAACCTTACTTTTGTTGAGAATCGTAAGATTTATGCCATTTGCTCCAGATGTCATGCTCAGCAGGCTTCTGCCGAGCACATACTTGATTGCCTGAAGCTCTCAAGAGATGAGATCTACTCTTCTTTCCTCCTTGTCCTTGACTTTCTTTGGGTCAGTGGTCTTTTGGATCTTGTCTGACATCGTCAGATAGCTGGAGGATTAAAAACAACAACAACAAAGCCAAAAGGACCATTATAAAGAGAAAAAGCTACTACTTTATTCCCTTGCCCTTGCAATAAAAACGATGCCATGAATATACCCGAGATACTACTATATTATGGCTTGTAGTTTACTTAAATTATCCGTTGTTTTTAATTTGGGATCAAAAGCCCTTGTCTTTGAATTTTCACCACATGTATCACACATTATACAATTCTATACGGTGACAAGACATACTTTGAATATTTTTATTTACAACTTTTTCCATTTCGTCCACCTTAAGTTGCAGTGAAACTCAGTATGTTATAGACAAATAAGCTTACGCTTTGAATAAATTTATGGTGGAAATTAATATGCTAATGATTTAATTCATGTGTGTATAATGTTGAGTTTAAGAATAACTTCATGGTTAAACATGTTGAACAATTTTTTATTTAATTAAAATATAAAAATTGGGAAAGACATAGTCAACAACACAAAAAGCTACAAGTATCTATAACTTATCAATGACATAAATTATCAAGTTCTTTAACATTTTGTTTGTCCTGATTGTTTATCCAGTTGATTTTCAGTATAATATTACATAGTCAAAATTTAATAACCTAATCATGAGAGTTTCTTAGTTGTTGCTTATAGATTAAAATATGCATTCAATCTTTGAAATCTAGTAAGTAATTTATTAATAAGTAGCTAAGTAATTAAGCAATTTTTTTGCAAAAGAAATTCCAACCAAAATTTCAAATAAAAAATATGACTTTATGAAGAAAAGTATAATGAATCGATTGGAAACTATTAGTAATAAGATGTCAGAAACACAGTATAGAAATACAGTATACATAATTGCAAAGTAAAAAATATAAAACAAATAAATTCCAAGGTCTAATGCTGTGAAGCCAAGTAAATCGTAATATATATAAGACTTTTGGTAATATTCTTAAAACACAAAAATTCTTAAGAAAATAGAAATTTTCAGGATTATCAATGCAAATATTGGAAAGCTTACAAATGAACAGGCTTTTTTAAATCAGCATTTATGGTAATTATAATCGCAATTAAATGTAAAACATAATGCTGCAGAAGTACGTCAATAAATCGAATAGAAATTATTAGTACTAAGATATTATAAAAAGCAGTATAAAAGTACCAGATACATAACTGCATCTTAGAAAATAAAAAAAAACAAACCCTAAATTTCAGGGGCATCTTTAAAGTGCTAGGAAGCCATATAAATTGCAACAATTATTTGTTTTAATAATATTCTGTAAATTCATTTTAGGAAATTTATATGTGAATAAATAAATGCAGATAAACATTTGAACAGCCAAGTTATTATTGACACTTTTTATTTAACAATAACATCGGATTTTTGAATAGCTTTTTTTAATTTATAATATACAGCAGGGGTGACTAAACTGTTGGGATCCGTGGTCTACGCCACATTTAAAATATCCAAGGCGGTCTACCAATGGCAGAGTTAAATTAATGTAACGTACATGTTTATATATTTATTTTCAGTAACAAGAAAAAATGGTAAATTATTTAATATTTCTAAAAAAAACCTAATATTTACAGAATAAAAATTTACTGATGAAAATAATCAAAGTATTCATACATCAAAAATTGACCAACCTATTCACTTTGTTGAGTTGAAATTTGACACTGTATATCTGCGACAAGTTTATCAGATTGTGGCTGGTATGAGCTTATTGCAATGCGTAAACACGAAATTAAATGTTCTTCTGTTAAATGCAACCGGTCTTTGGTTTTTATGGCGTTCATGATTGAAAAAGCAGATTCGCAAATATACGTCGATCCAAAGTATGATTTCAAATACAAAATTGTAAATATTTGGAAGCTTTTCCTAGATGCTCTGGATTTAAGAAATATATCGCACCTTAATTTAATAATTTTTTCCCCGAACGTGACTAATGTGGTATCTATTAAATGTCCTATTTTTTCAGATACTCCATCAATGTTGACATTTTCATTAAATGGAAATATCATAAAATTGAATATTTTTACCAACCTAATTAAGTCAACGAATCTTCTTTCAAATTCTTCAAACAAAACATCTAAGTCATTATTGGAATGGTCACGCAGACTACCTAAAATGTCTTTGCGGTCGACTAGTCGACCGCAGTCAACGTCTTGGCCACCCCTGATATACAGAATAATCGTATATGAAAAATAAAATATAATGTAACTAAACTATGAAATTTTTCGATTATAATTTTAAGTTAAAATAGATAACAAATTTTCTTAGTAATCAAACTTTGTTACCACAAATGTAAAAAAAAATCAAACTTCCAAACACACACGGCGAATTTTTAAAATTCTCCTTCATAAAAGGAAAAATTAAACTGTTTTTTGATAAATAGCAAATTAAATTATAACGATTATGCTTTTAAAATAAATTTGAAATAAAGTTTCAAAATGTATTGAAATTAAGGAAATTTAATCTCAGTGAGTAACTACACTACCGGCCATTAAAATTGCTACAGCAAGAAGGTGACATGCTACAGACGTGAAATTTATAAAGGAAGAAGGTGCTGTGATATGCAAATGATTAGCTTTTCAGGGCATTCAGACAAAGCAGGCGCCAGTAGCGACACCTACATTGTGTTTAAATGAGGAAATTGTTCAGGCGGTTCCTCATACTCAAATTGCATTTGAACGTTGTTGCCTGGTGAAAAGTTGTTGTGATGCCTCGTGTAAGAAGGAGAAATGCGTACCAGCACGTTTCTAACTTCGATAAAAGGTCGAATTGTAGCATACCGGGATTGCGGTTTATCTTATCGCAGTATTTCTGCTCGTGTCGGTCGAGATCCAATGACTGTTAGCAGAATATTGAATCGATGGGTTCAGGACGGAAATACGGAACTCCATGCGGGATCTCAACGGCCACTTATCACTAGCAGCCGAGTTAACAGGCATATTATCCGCATGGCCGTAATGGATCGTGCAACCACGTCACGAGCCGTGAGTCAAGAAACGGGATGGAAGACAACAAGTGTCTGCACGAACAGTTCGATGACGTTTTCAACAGCATGGACTCTCAGCTCGGAGACCATGGCTGCGGCTTCCCTTGACGCTGCGTCATAGACAAGAGCGCCTTCAATGGTGTGATCAACGACGAACCTGCGTGCACGAATGGCGAGACGTCATCTTTTCAGATGAATCCAGGTTCTGTGTACAGTATCATGATGGTCGCACCCGTGATTGGCGGCATCGAGGTAAACGCACACTGGCAGAGTGCATTCGTCATCGTCATACTAGCCAATCACCTGGTGTGATGGTATGGGGTGCCATTGGATACACGTATTGGTCACCTCTTGTTCGCATAGACGGTGCTTTGAACAGTGCATGTTACATTTCTGGTGTGTTACGACTCGTGGCTCTACCCTTTATTCGAGCCCTGCGAAACCCTACGTTTAGCAGGATAATGCCCGACAGCATGTTGCCGGAATTGTTCGGACCTTTCTTGATACGGAACATGTTCGGCTGTTGCCCTGGCCAGCAGGTTCTCCAGATCTTTCACCAATAGAAAACGTCTGGCCAATGGTTTCCGAGCAACTGGCTCGTCACCAAACGCCAGTCACTACGGTTGATAAATTGTGGCATCGTGTTGAAGCTGCATGGGCATCTGTACCTGCACATGCAATCCAATCTCTGTTTGACTCAATGCCCAGGCGTATAACTGCTGTTATTACTGCCAGAGGTGGTTGTTCTGGGTACCGATTTCTCAGGATCTATCCAACCAAATTTTTTGAAAATTTTATCACTTGTTAATTCTTGTATAATATATTTGCCCAATAAATATCATTTTGTTATCTGCATTTCTTCCTGGTGTAGCAATTTTAATGGCCAGTAGTGTAAATTCTTAATGAACCAAAAGCAATGAAACAGCTTAGATAAATAGATACCCATATTTTCTATACTCTATACTTATATACAAGCCCAAGATTTTTATTATTAATTTTTCTACCTTTATAGGACCAATAATGGTTCTTCATGGTATATTGCACAAATTTTTGGCTCTCATTATTGGACCAATATGGGTTTAATTTGATATGTCCAATATTTGGGAAAACTTGGCTCTTATAATAGGTCCGATATAGAGCTTATCTTAGCAGACCCAATATTCCGGAAAACATGGCGTCTAATATAGGTCCATTATTAAGCTTAATTTGACATATTGTATGTGTGATGTTGTACATGTTGTATACTTGATGCTCATTATTGGTCCGCTATTGGGGTTATTTTGGCATGATTGCCAATATTGGGAAAGCTAGGAGAGGATGCCTGCAATCAATCCGCCTCTAGTCTGTCAACTGTATGCCACCTTATGGCATCTTCTAGACAATAGCAACTAGTCATAGAAACGATAAGAAAAGAAAAAAATTAAACAAACTTCTGGATCAGATTATGCTGCAATGGTTCAAAACACTCTTACACTACATACTTTGACGAGCAAATGAAGTATCTACATGAATTCAATCATAGCGCCACTACTTTACAGCATCATCGGCCACTGAGTGCCAGGATGTGTCCACGAATAGAAAAGATGTCGTATTCGTTACCATAAAGTAGAGGATTCTATGCGCCACTCAAAGAAGAGGTATCGTATTTATCAACAGAGGTACATCGCCATTATGCGGCTAATAAAGACATATGCCAGCTTAAAAATTTTTTGATTAAAAATTAATGGAATATAAAAATGAGCAAATTTAATATTATAATAATATTGCTATCAAAAATATTCAGGAAAATATAGTTGTGAGAAACACTCAGAAATTGTCATATCTCACTTATCTTGATATGCAGATATGAACAAATTGAAAGCAACTCTGAAGTGTTTCCCAGAAGATAAGAAATAGCAATAAAAATTTCTAAAAAGCCTTTATTATTCAAAGTAATGGAGAAATATGTAATTAAAATTTTAAGAATATTATACAAATAAATTTCAATTTTCATTTGTGAAAGAATAATATCAGAAAAATGAGTTTTTTTTTATTGCTATGAAACTGAACATTAACTATAACTTCAATTTGCAAAAAGTTTCTCATAAATATTTTTAAATTTCTTTTTTTCTAAAATTGGACTTCTATCACTTTTAAAGTAAATGAATTGTAAGTGACAATTTATGAGATTATAAAGATCAGTGTTTTAAAAATTTAGAATACTTATAAGCATTTTGTAGAATATATACTTAAAGTTTATTTTTGGTACGTTAATCGTTCATTTATATATTTTTCTAATTATACATTAGTATCTTCTATGTGAATTTAAGTTTCAAAATATAATTCTACTTTATTACAAAATAAGATTTTTCTGATACTTGTCTGGTTAGCATATGTCTTTTAGTTAAATATTACTGTCGAATTATAAACTTCCATTCTATTGAAATTTAACGTATAATGTAAAAAATAATTCCTATTATCTTACATCTTCATTAACTAAGTTAATCTAGGACTCGTTGTAATATCTTTTTCGTAGACTTTTTTGCAGCTTAAGAAACACGGTTTTGAACAGTTCTTTTATAGTTATGTAGCATGTTTTTAAACATTTACGTAGTACGTTTCAGATAAGCCCAATTAATGGAGAAGAAATCGTTTTTACCCATGTTTTTAGAAACTACAAGATTTTCGAAGACTCGTGGAAAATAATGATCAAGTTTTTGGAATTTTTCTTGAGATTTCCCTTGAGTCATATTATGTTGTTAAAAAATGTCAGTTTTGTAATTTTTTATTTAAAAAATCTTTTAAAAGAATAAAACGAAACATTTAGTTTCTGCTGTTCCTACTGGATAATACTATGTAAATAGGTCCAATGAAGACAGAAAATATGTATTTGCTTACAAATCTGATTTGGCTTTGCTGAAAGATCATGAATTGATTGTGTTGTCAAGTTAGCCTGATAATATAATTGCATTCTTCTCAATTTCTCGAAGATGGTTGGTTCCTAATCATAGGATATGTATAAAAGCTTATAGAAGAAAAAAATTGATTATGTTGTCAAGTTAGCCTGATAATATAATTGCATTCTTCTCAATTTCTCGAAGATGGTTGGTTCCTAATCATAGGATATGTATAAAAGCTTATAGAAGAAAAAAATTGATTATGTTGTCATATTTTATTTTTCTTAATAATAATTATAATCTTGATCTAGATACCGCCAATATCTTTGATTTTAAAAACACTTTTCATTTGATGAATATTAAACAATCAACTAAGAATATTATAAATTGAAGACTGTTTAATGTTAATGTATTTTTTAAAGCATGTTAATTATCATGTGGGTTGGAAAAGAAATCAGTCTACTGCCATCCATTTCAATTATTACTTATAATTAGAAATATTACATAATGAAAACTTAAGTAGAAGTTGAACTTTATTCTTCAAGTTTAAATTCAAAACAAAACTTAAGAATTGATGTCAAGTTGCTGTTTTGAAGTTTCGGTTAATCTGCACTTTAGGTCCCCTACTTTGCCAACTCACGAATTTGAAGTGTTTTCTAGCGCTTGCTCAATAATTACTCGTTTGTTTTAACCTTTTCACTGGTCGCTAATTAAGTTTCACTTTGAAAAAGTGGTAGAATTTTCGCCATGGCATTGGTGATTTTGAAAACGCGCCAAGTAGGGGACCTAAAGCACATTTTCACCTAGATGGTATTTTTGTTTACATTCTTAGAGTTTATCTAAGTTTTTAGAATTAATTTTTGTTACTTGTATATTGTTTTATAAATAGTTTATTAGCTGTAATGAATACTGTTATTCCTTACCAGGCATAAAAAAAAAAAAAAAAAAAACAGATTAAAATTGTTTTATTTATTATAACTTATATTTATTAGAAACTAAATGTAACAATATTATTATTTGAATTTTATCTAAAGTTTTATTATAAATGTGTCTTTTACACTTTGTATGTAGTCACATTTTTATTTGATGGAAAGAGTGGAAAATTGCAGTTTTAAGCTTAAATGCTTGTAGGTATGAAAGTGAAATTCATTTAAATCTTGAATATCACTTTTAATGTCACATGCAAGAAAATTAATAGAAAAGGGCTCTTTGCTATAATCTGTTACATTAAATATTCAATGTTTTATATTTTTGAATTATGATCATGGGATTGTGAAAATCAAATAACATCCATTTGCCCAATTTAAGCTACTAATTAATATATTAAAATGTATGTTTCTGTTTTTAAAGAATGCCATAGCATCATAGAAGAATCTAAATTATTACAGCCATCTGTGCAAATTCAAAATTTTGGGGGTGACTGTTTTGATCTTCTTAAAAATATTTTTATTTACTCCCAAATATATAGAAAGTTAGTGTCATTTTTGTAAAATAATTTTATTTTGCTAATTTCATGATCAAGCCTGGATTGAATGTGGGGTTTTTGTAAACACTAATTTGATAATAGGTAATAGCAAAAGAAAACAGTCACTAGCTACTATGTACGTCATTCATATCATATCTGAATTGGAAAGGTCAACAATGTAATAATTAGTGATTTATTTGATTTTATTATTCCTTCTAGCTAAAAATATCAGCAAACGCAGAAAAGGAGACATAATTGAAAAAATTCAGCTCTGCTTAATGAAATTGATTACCTTAAAAGAAAAATGTCAAGATAAATTTTGATATAAATGAACTGAAAAAAATCTGATAAATTATGTGGTTGAAAGAATTGAAAAATTAACATTAATTATTAATAAAACCTTTCCTTGAGTTCAACAGCTTGTGTTCAAATCCAACTTTGGACTGGGAAGTTTGAAATGAATAGAATTTACTTTAAGCTACTTCCTGGTCTAATTAGCCTTCTTGTGAGCAAAAAATATCGGTTGATTGATAAAATAAATAATTATATGATTGAATCATAAAAAGAAATTAAAAAAAACTTTTTTTTTTATATTTCAATAACAATTAGAAAAATCACTCCATAAAAACAATATACATTTTTCACTACATTTGGTGGGTTGGTCATTAGTAAAAATCCTTTTATCAAGTTCATATAAAATTTCAGATTTTCATAATAATTGAACAGGATATTTAATTATCTTCATTTATTTATGTTTCTATTTATTTTATTTTTAATCACTTTATTATTCTAAATATTAAAAACTGATTTCATACCTGTTACACCTGATAAAGGATCATGTACTTGTTACATACTCTTTTGATAATATAATGAATTCAAATATTACATCTAATATATATATTTTCTTCTCATTTTTATTATTTTTTTATAAAAATTGTTTCTTGTCTATTTATATTAGTATGAATAAAATATATTTCTTTTATATTTAAATTGCGTGTATTAAAGTTGTGTAGTACATTTATTATTATCATAATGATTTATGTTTTTTTTAGAAATAGAAAAATATGCAGGTCCTCCTTAGATTGAAAAAAGAATTGGAGAGGTTTTATTCGCAATCACTCCATGGAATCTCCTGTTGGCAAACTGAAGATACACATAAGCTAAAAGCAAGTATG
>JAPDSC010129575.1:0-23661 GCA_026290005.1 Latrodectus geometricus
GTGAATTGTGAAGTCGATACAAATAAATAAAAGTTTAAATTCAAAATTCTTGATTTTTTTTCCTTCTCAATGGTTACACGAGAACTAATTATACTAAGATCGGTAATTTAAATTAGTTTGCTCACAACAGCAAACATTTAAACATGAGGTGTGAATCGAACCTACGAGCTGTTGAATCGAAGTACAAAATAATAATTAGTCAGTAATCACAGCTTGCCTTTCGGACTGGGAAAAAACTATGATTTAGTTTCTTCAGTGAATTTAAAAAAGTTCTTATCATTTTAAAGTCAACACCATTTTCAGTTTCGATGTCACTAGGACAATGAGGAAAATACAGACTTACTACATTATATTTTTCTTCAAAAATTATTTAGTGGACCAAATAAATGTTCTCAGGTATGGAATGTTAAAATATAGGTAACTATTATATATATACTTTTAGTTCAAGAATTTTATCCTGGGTTGAATTAATAACGTCTCCATGGGAATGAAACGAAACTTACAATAAAATCTTTGATTTGGTTCAAATGTATTACATGAAATAAATAATTTTGGCTGAGCGGTCTTTGGTTTTGCAACGAAATATTAATTTTAGGGTTTGTAATTAATTTAAATAATGCTGATTTAAAAATTTTTAGAAAAATTGTATATGTCACAATACGTACAATAACGGAAATTTTCGCTTCAAGAAGGAAGACTTTTCTTTTTGAAGCGAAAAGACAGCCTTTCCTTTTCTTTTTGAAGTATCCATTATAATAATATGGATGGAAAATCGATGGGAAATACAAACATATGAGGAATCGGTTTACTAATTTCTTTCTGCTGGCCAAAATAAAAGCCGCCACATGATTAGCGTTGTAACTATCAGTGCAAAAGATCATTGGTTCAATACCTACTTCGAGCAAAGAGTATAATGGTTCAAAATCCCTTTTAAACTGTAGTTTCATTCTAGTTATACTATTAAGGGACAAACCAGACAAAATTCTTCTGTTAAACTGGTAGCTAAAATGCTGACGCTCAGACATTTGAATTCAAAGTTCGTTGATTCGAATCCGATGTCAGGTTTGGATATATGTATTAATTGGAATCTACTTTAAACCATAGGGATCTGTCTAATTAGCCCTCGTGTAAAGAAAAATATAGTATTTTTACACTAGAAACTTATGACTTTATTTCTATATTTCTAAAACGTAATTTACAAAAAAATATATATCAAACTATTTTAATGTCTATCTACAATTTTTTTGTTTAACAATGTTTTGAAAATTATTTTTTTCCTTTGAAAGAATTGCCATTTCGTCTTTTCCAAAAGGTCACCTACAGGAAATGCATTTAATTGCAGACGATGTGTTTTATTTTTAACTGATCTATATGTGAGGTATTTTTATTGTGGTGCAAAACATAGTTTTAAGCATAGTCTTTTCTCCTAATTGGTTCGTAATATTGAATCATTTAATAGGTTCCTAAATCAAAATTAACCTCTCTAATCTGTTCAGCACGATTGATTAGTTGAGACGACAAAACTAATAGTCAGGTTATGACAGACATTTTTGGAGCTCTATGCTAACATACTTGTAGCTCGCATTGAAGTTAACGAGAGATGTTAATTTTTATGTGCAAGGCATGATCAAATGAAAAAGTATGAAACGATGTAAAAAACGTAACAGTAACGCATATTCCGTCATGGGAGAAAGTAGCGGGATATCTCGGGATGTGATTGGAGTCTCTGATTGGGATCAGAGCATGTGCGACAGCCCACTTGGACAGGATAGAGCAGAGGATCTTGTCAAAAGCGGCGTCCAAATGACGCGGCAGTCCTTATGAAGACAGGATTCCCTGAGAACAGAAAAACCAGAAACTCTGATGTGTACAGTGAGACATTCGAACACCTACGCAGGTCAATCAAGAACAAAAGACTGGGGCTGCTCACGAAGGATGTGGTTCTACTCCCTGATTACTCGCGTCCAAGTGCAAGTCCAAGTGCAAGTGGGACCATCAGCACTGGACAAATCTGGACAAGTCACCCTGTGATTTCCATGCGTTTGGTCCACTGAAGAAACACCTTAAAGGGAATAGCTTCAACTCGGATGACGTACTCAAGGATGCTGTGAAGGATTGGGTCTGGTCGCGACCACAGAGATTTTGGTAACAAGGAATCCTGGAGCATGTTCATCAGTGTGCTCAAGCCTATGGAGTATATTTTGAATAAAGTCTACATTTGTATCTGCCATGTCGTTTCGAAACTTTTCATTTGATTACTCCTTATATATAATTTAACACAGATGCCATAGGTACCCGTTTACAGGATAGGCATCATTCTCACACCATTCATACAAAGAAAGAACAAAAAAGAGAAAGCGAAAGTAAATCCATGCTCAAGCTTGGATTCGAAATTAGGATCTCCCTATCGGCAGACTAGCACGCTGACAACTAGACAGGGCACGCGGCACAAAAATAATGAGATCTGTCAGCAAAAGCAGCTTGAAATGAAATCACACATATGAAATTTATATATATGGTGTAAAAAACGTGTGAGGAATTTCTAGCCATCCATACTTTAATCTTACGTTTTTTTTTTATTTTAAAACAAATTAACTATACTTTTATTCTTCGCCACCTACCCTGTCTAGTGGTTAACGTGCTTGACTACAGATGGAGAGGACCTAGGTTCGAATCCCGCTTCGGGCATGGATATATTTTCTCTCTGTGTTTCTTGTCTTTTCCTAGGATGATGGATGAATTTGGCCCATCCTATAAATGGGTTTGTGGTGGTATGACGTGGCTAATGCCACTCGCCTTCGTGACCAGGGTCACAGATACCAGTCGGGTAACGATAGCAGTTTCCGGCCTTGTTGTGGCGAAGGGCTAATCACCCAAGTGCCTGCCGTTAGACAGAATAGTTTTATCTCTCTGAGTTCAAGCCTATCTTCACGTGAGTTTAAGAATTTTTATAATTTATTTTATCTTGAAGTCTAAGAAAAAACCCTAATATCGTTTAGCACCTCTTAATAAGCAGCCTAACAAACAAAAGCTCACGTTAGCGAGGACAAACACAGTAACCAACCAGACCAATGTGGCTTCAGAATTAGACGTTTAATTACTTAAAATATTACAATAGTGTCATTTATCAATATCATAATATCTGTAGAATAATATGAATCATAAAATCAAGTTTTCATTAGTCTTCGGAAAAAATTGTTACTGAAAGTTCTTATGATGAGGTATTCTCTGTGTTTTTCAAACTTAAAGGCTGTAGGTTTGATTTCTACCATTATTGAATAATGGAAGATTTATTTTTTAATAATGGCGGCCCTAAGTAATTGATCCTATGCCACACCAATTCCAGAAATTGCTACTCATTTAGTGCTATCTGGTGGGCACCTGTGAACCTAGTCATGGAGGCAAGTAGCATTAGCACGTCACACCACCACAAACCCATTTGTTGGGCGGGCCACATTCATACATCATATCAGAGAGGACAAGAAACACAGAGAAAGTACATCCATGCCGGAGCCGGGATTTGAACTCAGTTTCCCCCATCTGTAGTCTGGTACACTGACCACTAGACAGGGTAGGCGGCGAATAACGGAAGATAAATGTTTCATTTCAATTTTCTCTGTTAAGTTTATTTTATTCTCCCATATTTTGCATATTTTACGTATTATAAAATCAGGAATATCGTTAAAGCGAAAATGTTAATAATTTTCCAATGAATTTTAACCCTTCTTTGCATAATGGTGGAAATTTCCATCATAACCTATAATGCCCAAAAATTACATAAAAGAACAAGTTCACTTTAAGTTGATCGTGTTTGGATACCTTTTTAATGTCCATTGCATAAAAAGAAACATAGCTGTCAAAAATAAACATGTGTCCTTACCAGTGAAACGAGCTTAAAGTTGTCTCATTCCGCTGTTTGTTGTAGTTGCAATAAACGTATGATTTCGTTTATAATTTTGTTTTATTATATTAGAGTTTCTATTGCTAAAAAATTGAAAATGAGTGGAAGAAAGGTTTGTAACACGTGTTTCTGTTATTTTCCTCTTTTATTTCTATTTAGTACTAAGCTAATGATCTAACTTTGGATGATGATGGAAATGTTTAGCATATTGTTTTTTGCTTAATTTATACTATAAATATATACTAAGATTTTTTTAACCATTTTTCCTTTAATTTTGAACATGAATTATATCAACTTGATTTATTTCACCAATAAAGAAAAAATCATGCAAAGAAGAGTTAAGGAATGTTTAAACATTGTTTTTAAAGTGGCTATTTACTTTTCATGATTTAAAAAAAAAAAAAAAAATTCTAATTTGCATTTGTAAAGTTATTAGTAAATTATTTCAAACAGACACAACCAAATATGCATTTAGATTGCTATATTCAATATCATATTGATAAAATATATTTATCTCAGTTCTGAAGGAAAAGCCTTTCTTCTTTTCATAATATATAAGAGATTAAAATCAAATTCCAAATTCACCGTTGCTATATAGTTTATTTCTTCCTTACGCTTTATGAAGCGTTCTTTACAGGTCATAATCTTTCTTATTTTTTTATATTAAAATGTTTAAAGGATTCAATATATTCTCATAATTTCTAAAAAGACTGAGATTTCTAAAAAAATGTCGTAATTTTTTTTTTCATAATTTAACTCTATAGGAAGAAAATATTATCAAGAATATCATCAGTCTACATGTTTCAGAGATGATGCCTGGTAAAAGCGTTAAAAATAATTTAATGACTCTCATAAAATTCACAAAAAGGTTTATGAACATTCAATAATGTGTTATTTTATTATTCTTCGTCGATTAGTTTGTAGTGAAACACTTTGTTTACGACGTTTAGAATTCACTGCAAAAAGCTATCTTGTGATCTTACCGGCGATTTTCTGAACAACTCCTTGAAAGAATGTTTTCTTTTCGTCGTAGATATAGCCCTGTAATCGATATTTTCTTTCGATCGATATCCGTGAAATTCAGCGATTCTGCACCCGCATGTTTAGGTTTAAACTTTAGTTTAAAGCTAACAAAATTAGTTGAATGTGACACAAACTTCTCTACGGTGTAAACATTTTGTAAGACTACGAGACGCAGAATTTCCTGTTTAATAAAAGATGTTTCGTATGCTCTTTAAAATCATTAATTTTCGTTTCCTTTACTCAAATGGAGAACTAATCGTTCATAGTAAAAATATTTTATGAAAAATCATCATTTTTGGTTTAATCATTGAAAATTTCTTTTTTCACGAATAAATGAAAATACTGATTAATCCTTGTGACGCATCCATTATGTAGATGTAGTCATCAATAAATAAAATTCAAAACATATCATCACAAAATATTTTTGTTTTGCTGTTATATACTTAATTTTGAAACAACTTTGATATACCCCCCCCCCCAAAATTACGAGCCAAATCTTGCACTGGTTTTTAGGGTTGCTGTTTCTTATTTTGGTGTTACCAATTTAGGTTTTTTCAGCTTTTAGGTATTTGCTGTTGCCAAATAAAGATTGTTAAAGTACTGTTTAAAGTTTTTTATCTATTAATTATTTGTATTTAGCGAGAATCCATCTTGGCAAGTGAAAAAAGGCGCCAAAAACAGGTATTATGGTTGGTGAGGGAAAAAAGTCGCCAAATTTCCGATTTAGGGTGGTATATCAAAGTAGTTCCTTAATTTTTGTGAAACTAAACCACATAATATTTGCAAAAAAGCAATTCATTTTAAATATAAAGCTATATTTCTTAAAGCCCGTTAATATGTGTTTTTTTTTTAACTTTATTCAAACATGATGAACAAGAAACAGTAATATGAATTTTCTATATTGTTTCCTTTTTAATAAATAAAATATGTGTGGGGGGGGGACATAAAATGAATATATTTGCATAGTTATTGTTTTTTTGAAATTTTTGACTGAAATTATTTTGTATTTTAAATAAGTAAAAATAACAAAACAAATCTTTTTTCCTTGTTTGAATAAAATAAACATTTTTAGAACACAATTTGTTCATATATTTATGAATTAATGCTTTTATATTTTTTCATTTAAAGAAAATCATATTTCATTAAATAAATGAGATATAGGAGTAAACCTAAGTTATTTTAAAATTTTAATGCTGACAATTTTCCTCGTTGAGATTTATTTTATTGATAGAATAATTTCTTATAAATTAAAATCTGCATTATGGATGATTCAGACGAAATAAACTTATTTAATTTATTATTTAATTTTTGTTTTGAGAGAAACAATAAATGTACCATTTTCCCTTGTACATAAAAAATATTTTTTAAAATGCAAAACTTAGCTGAACTTATTTTAATGTCTTTAACTCATATATTATAACCAATCTTAATGCACGTAAATATATTTTTTATCATATATTATCATAATTTTCATAAAGAATCATTATAACATATGCGAAAATACCTGAGATGTTTTCCAGAACGAAAAACTAATAGTCATTTCTATAATGTTCTGCATTTTATGTTATTTACAAACACTTAATAAATATGAGTTGGTGGATTTTTGAATTTAAAATTGCAATAGAACTTCATTAATCCGGACTAATAAGGGATATGGATCATCCGAACTAATACTAACTGTATTTAGAATTTAAAGAAAGAAATATAAAATTTCATAAGAGAAAATTATATATAAACTTACTATGTACATACATTTTTTTACTGATAATAAATATTAGAGATAAAAAACTGTTTTTTAAACATGATGTTCCTGGATCATCTTCACTAACTACACTCACTGGGGGGAAACGACTAAATTATTTGTTTTTACTTTAGCAATCAATTTTTAAATGATTGATTGACGGAGATACCTCAAATGTTTGCAGTATCTGGACATGATATTATTTCTGTTGTGTTAACGTATTTCAATAAAATTTTTATGTGATATTTAATCTCACTTTTTTAGTTTTGGTTTGTCGTCTGCTTCATTGTTATCGTTTTCCTCCCCTTCAGCTGCAGTCACATTCTCAACAATATCTTTTTCTGTTTAACCCCATTATAGCCGTCCTCACTTGTATCTAACCAGAACTCTCCCAGTGTCACACCAGTTTCTCCATCTTGATGTAGGGTGATTTGAAAATCTTCACTTTCAAAACCAGATGTATTTGGTTTGCTCTTCACATTCAGTAAAAGCGTTTTACAAGGGTTAATCAAAGTTGATGCTCTTTTTTTCATTGACAGCTGTTGTAAAATTATAAATCATTGCTCGTACATTGTACAATTTGAGATTCAGTAACGTATTCCGTTTTCTTTTATCTCCTTTCAGCTGATTTTAAACTTCTAAAATTCCATTAAAAATTTCTTTTTATACAGATATTTAGCCGTACACATGATGCTTTTATCCATATTCTGGATTATAGAAGTGCTTGTTGACGAGAGCATGTACCAAATGTCAGACTAGTCAATTGTCTTATATCTGGATGTTCTGGTCAGTGTCGAGTAAAACTAAGGCCTTGATTTCATCTTCCGGAATATGTAACACTTCTATTTAGCATTTCCTGGTTTTTGATATTTCTTGTTTATGAAACCACTCCATTGTGTGTTCTTAAGTGCAAATGCATTTCTTGAATTGCAGTATAATGAATGCACTGGTAATTTCTTCAAAATATATTTAAAGCTTATCGATTTTACTTTTGCCAACAATGACCAACACAAGAATTTACAGATAACAATTCAGGCTTTCGTTGTTTACTTATCTTCCTTACTTAGCATTGTTTTTCAGCGTTTGATGTTTGGGTATCTTCGAGAAATGATCTCCAATACAAGTCTGTACCATCGTAATAGCAGAGTTGTGAAAGTTGTATTTTTTCTATTCTTAAAATGCTGTACAACTATTTTTCTAAATATCTCAAAAACTTTCTGGGACTTTCACTACATACTTTTATAAAGTTATGTCTGATCCTGAATCGAAACAACCATCCTGAGTGGACGTTAAAATTATTTGACTGTGAGGATAATCTTTCTGCAGTAGCCAGAATTTCCATTCCCCACACAGCTAATCCAGAAGAATAAAGTTGACAAAACTATTTACAAACTGCATCTTCCTAAAGGCAAACACATCATTCGTATAACACTTGTTTCATTTTCAACATTGAATTCAAGAACAAATTTTCATAGTTCGTATTTTTTTTCTTTCAAATATCTGATAAAATTTGTTTAACTATCCCAGGATTTTACACATATCCTTGAAACAGACAGACGCACCATTTACAAATTTTTCTTTCAGACTAAGTTTATCAGTCAAGTACAGACTATGTGAAAGTCTTTCTTTCACTGAAAGACTTATACTTTGATTTTGTAAAGTCTTTCTTTCATATTTTTATGTTTCTTCCCTTAAAAAGGTTTTCTGAATGACATTGTATTTGCTCAACTATTCATGCGTACCAAAAATAAAAACCACTGCGCCAAATATAGAATTTTCAGCTAAGCCAAGTATAGTTATAATAGTGAGAGAGGCAAATCAGTAGCAGATAGAAAATAAGAAGTAAATGGACTGATCGATATATGGGGAAAAAATTGTATAGTTTGACTGATATAAGGTCAGAAAAACCCTAACTTTACCAAGAATACATTACCGCACTAATTTGCCTTTTATTTATATAGCACGTAATTAAATGCATGTTTTTATGTACATCTAATTTTTTTGTCGAGTGCCACCCAGGCTGGCAATATGGAGTTGACTTTTCCAAGTAAATTATAATTTGATGTGGAGTTCGACTTCCTCGGTATACACATGCCTTAAGTACCTATACGGGTAGGCAACCATTCATACTTCATTCATACAGGGAAAGAAAAAAGACAGGAGTTAGAGAAAGTATATCGATGCCAGAACAGGGATTCGGACCCAGTTCCTCCGTATCCGCAGTCATGCACGCTGACCAATAGAAGCCGGCATGCACATCTAAATAGTTGTTTGAATACATCAAAGCCCTTTTAAATAAAGGTCCAAATTAATTATACCTGTACCAATAAATCTTTAAACATTTTTAAATTAAAAGTATAGCTTCTGTAGTTAATTTTGCAAAAAACTAAGTGCGGCTTGCATCTGTGGGTTATAGATGATTAAAACGTTTTGATGTTTAATGATGAATTAATGATGAAAGAAAATTAATTTACTCTTAATATCAGGAGAAATGTTATTAAAACAGTTACTAGATATTAATTTAACTCTTTTAATTGGTGTATAAATTAAATTTATTCATTTAATTTTGATGAGTTTATTTATAAATAATATTAGTTTATTGAATACTTTTTCAAATTGAATATTTTAAATAAAATGCTCAAAATTTAATTGATTTTCAATTTTTTTTCATTTTTAGTGTATTATGCGTAAGTATATATATTTAACAATTATTTTCCCAAGACGCTTGTCCTTTAATGTAAAGATAATAAAATGTGAACGATGTTGTTAATACTCAACTTCAGCAAGTTTAAGCTATTAGTAATAAGAGGATCATATAGCGTAGAAATACTTACGTCACATTTTAAAATGAATACTTCATTATCACATTCCTAAGGATTACATGTAACAAACTTTTTAACTATTACTTTTACTATTTTTAGTCTAAATCAAACCGTTATAAATCGTAAATATTTTTGAATAAGAATTTATGTCAAAATATATTTTTTTATGCCGTCGTAAGAATTAAGTGAACAGATTTTAAATAATTTGAATTTACATTAATACATTATCGTATGTTGTGAATTAATGCTTAAAATAAATGTTCACACAATTTTATATATAAAATTTATTTAGTACCTTAAAAAATTTATTGAAAATAATTAATAACTCACTGAAACCATTTAAGAATAATTATTTATGTTAAGTAAATTCTAAATATGTTATAGATTTATATTCATTTAGGTAATTACTTAATGTAACTTATTTAATATTGTTAAAAAAATTGTGAAAATACGTAATGAGTTATTTTCTTTGATAGCTTTTAGTAAAAATACAGTGATAAAAAAATGGATGCTTATTGATGCTAATTTGTTAAGCAATTTATTTATCATTGTAAAATTGATCGTAGTTATGAAAAATTCATGGAAGACACTTAAAAATAATCTCTTTTATTAATCTAGTGAAGTTAACATCACTCAAAGAATACGAAAAATAAGTATCTAATTAAAAAATAATTAACTATTAAATATAATATCCTAGTGTTATTTATTCCATTATTAATATTTATTCTAAAACAAAAATAAAATCTTTCTAATAAAAATTTAAAAAATTTACTTTTTTAGATAAACTATTAAAATATTTTTGCTTATTCTCCAAAGAATTTTGCATTCAACTATAAAAGGTACTACTGAATTCAAAATATTCCAATTTAATAGTATCTTCTATAGTTTATTATAGTTTTACGAAACTATATACTATAGAATCTAGTTATACTGTGAAAATAGTCTCTAGACAACATATCCGTCAAAGTTTATCCCACAACTTGTTCATTTCTATCACCGCAAGTGGTGTGGAATAAATTCCACTTCAGAGTAATTTAGCAATGAATGTGTTGCTACAGATGGATTTTAGGAAACTTTCGCCATGAGAAGGCAATTTCAGAATAGCTTAGAATATAGTTATTCGCCTATGATAGGTGGTAATTCTACGATTTTCTCTTCATGGTACTGCCCTCTTTTATGGTCAACTGAATTTCTGTGGTCTTCTGAGTATTTTAAAACAAATGTAACATTTGAATACTTATTTTTAAGGAATTATTACATGCAAGTAATTATTAATCTTATCCTCATATTTAAATCATATTCCTTAATCAGCTTTAAAAGAACTGAAAGAATTTTTCACAATGTTCATATTATGATTATCAAATTATAAATTAATGAAACAAATTATTATGCTTTTTAAAGCACGATTAATTCCTTTTTTAGCTAAATTAACCAAGTAAATTAATTATGTAAATAGGAAAATACAATATAATTTTTTTTTACTATAATCAGAAAATATATGTAGGAGAGGCAATATATCAAAATTGGTATTTCATGTACAATGTATCATTAATAGTTATTGCAATTGAATATACTTTCTACTAATGCAAAAATGTTCTGTAGTTTTAAGTTAACATGCTTTTTCGATTAGTGGAAGCATTCTTTTTTCTTATACAATAATTAAGACTCCCTTCACCAAGAAAAATTGTTCATAATTTTTTCCATATATTATGAAATTTTTTATTCATTCATTTTTGAAGTACGATTTTAATACTATTTTTAAACCATCCACGTATTCCTTGAATAATTTAATTAAAAACTTTTATATAGTGTAACTATCTAAAATAAAAATGACATTTTAATGTCATACAATTATAAGAAGTTCAAAAGTTATATGTACGTAAATGTTTTCTTATGTTAAAATATGCAAATGTTTTCTTAAATCATTGTAAATTATATTTTACAATTTTTTATAAATTATATTAAACTTAAAAAAATATAAAATTAAAATATTTTAAAAAATTCATTATATTATTCCTAATAGAGTACACGTTTATTCGTATAACAGTTAAAAATCTGATTAATAATACGAGGGATATCATAAATTTGAAGTAATGTGAAATTAGTCTAAAACGCAATCACTGATATAAATATCTCATTGTTTAATAAATTACGATCCACCATTTAACATCTTACTTCATTTTAATTTTTTTAATTTCGAAATTAAACTATTTCTTAAAACACATAATATGAAAGATACTCTCTCTCTCTCTCTCTATATATATATATCTTAGTCATTTGGTGTATATTTATCAGCATTTTAAAAATAACTACAATTAATAAATATTTTTAACTATATTTTATTCACTGTCTACTACTAATTAAGGTTTATAGGGTTGTTAAAATTTAGGATTACTAATCATTAATTATTTTAAAAGATATGCTTTACATAAAAAATATTTTGAATGTTTATGCAATAAATAAATATGCCTATAGCCTAAATAAAAACAAATATCTTTATAAGAAGATTGATACAAATTTAGATTCCTTTCAAAAACATATTTTATTTGAGCAATCATAATTTAATTATGGTTTATTTTCTAACTTGAAAATTCAAAGAAATTTGCTAAAATTTACTTTTATTGCATTATCAAAATATGTCATGATTGAAAAAAAAGTTTTACAATTTTTTGCGATTTACGATTGCGAAAAAAATCCTTTAATAAAATAAATAAATGTATATTTATTTAGAAAAATCTTAAGAATTACGAAAATTACAAATGCCATATCGCAATCAGTTACTTCATTTAAGATAATCCAACGTGCATTTATTTACGAATTTTTATAAACCTATACAGACTTAAATTTCCATTTAATTTTATTACTTGACAAAAATGTTTATTGCTTTAAAGAACACAATAATCCTAATCAATAAAAATACAAGTGAATGTCGTTACACTTTTAAAGAATGCATACACAAATGTAATTACAATGGAGTGAATGATGGTAAAAATTGATTTTCTGTCTACATAAATAAGTTGTACTTGTCATATTAAAGAACTATTTCGTACAATTTCCACAAAAATAAGGTTAAAGGACATAAGTAATTTTATAAGAAATCCAAAATAATTTTTAAGCTTTTCAATTTGAATTCCAGCTTTGGCTTCAAATTTAAATTTTTCTATCTCAACTGATTTAAAAGTATTTTGTCAAAGAAAGAATTGTAAAATTGTAATACGTAAAATTTTAGAAAGTAGATAAAAATTATTTTGCATAATTTTTATGCTAATTCAAAAAGGACATAATATTTTGTAAATATTTTTAAATTATTTTTTACGTTTTAGTGATCAGTAGCAGCTTGCGTATAAATAAAAATAACTTATTAAAATTTCCTTGATATCATTTTAAATTCTCTTTGAAAAAGCACATAGTATTTTGTAAATTTTTCAAAATTATTTTTTATTTTTATATTATTTTAATAATCAGAAGCAGCTTGAGTATAAATAATCAAAAATTCTTAGATATTATAAATAAATTATCTATGATAAAAGAGATAGTATTTTAAAATACTTTTAAATTATTTTTCGTAAAAGACAAAGTGTGTGTGTTTAGATTATAAATGTACTGGAGTACAAAATATTAATTTGTATAGAAATAATAAATAAAAATTAAAATATTAACTAAGAAATTCTAAGAAGGATAATTATAACAAAACAAGAAGTGTAACGTTCACAAAAGAGAGAAAGATTTGAATTCTTAAGAATTGAACTACAAGGAAAGTTGTGTTGTTGGTAAAGAAGGAAAGTTTCTATTAAAACATTTTAATATTTTAAATGATTAATGTTAATCATTAATATGAAATTTAGATTTTAGAATTTCAGTAGTGACTTATATGTTATACAGTGTACCTTATAAAGCATTCTTTTAAATATTAGGAACCAAGTAATTCTTCAACACTTGATTAGACCCACGGAGAAAAGAAATTACATAATCGAGTCCCATAATACAAGGATAAAACTTTTTTATAGAAAAAGTATAACATTATTTAGCAATCCAATATGTTTTATCTTTAGATTAATCATAATATATCTTAAAATGCAATGATACACTACTGGCCATTAAAATTGCTACTCCAAGAAGGCGACATGCTATAGACGTGAAATTTATATGAAAGGAAAAAGGTGCTGTGATATGCAAATGATTAGCTTTTCAGCGCATTCACACAAAGCTGGCGCCAATAGCGACACTTACGTTGTGTTTAAATGAGGAAATTGTTCAGCCGGTTCATCATACACAAATTGCATTTAAATGTTGTTGCCTGGTGAAAAGTTGTTGTGATGCCTCGTGTAAGAAGGAGAAATGCGTACCAGCACTTTTCTGACTTTGATAAATGCGAATTGTAGCGTACCGGGATTGCGGTTTATCTTATCGCAGTATTGCTGCTCGCGTCGGTCGATATCCAATGACTGTTAGCAGAATATGGAATCGATAGGTTCAGGACGGTAATACGGAACGCCATGCGGGATCTCAACGGCCACCTATCACTAGCAGCCGAGAAGACTGGCATATTATCCGCATGGCCGTAATGGATCGTGCAACCACGTCACGAGCCGTGAATCAAGAAACGGGGTCGTTTGGAAGACAACAAGTGTCTGCACGAACAGTTCGACGAAGTTTTCTGCAGCATGGACTCTCAGCTCGGAGACCATGGCTGCGGCTTCCCTTGACTCTGCGTCATAGACAAGAGTGCCTTCAATGGTGTGATCAACGACGAACCTGGGCGTACGAATGGCGAGACGTCATATTTTCAGATGAATCCAGGCTCTGTGTACAGCATCATGATGGTCGCATCCGTTGTTGGCGGCATCGTGGTGAACGCACACTGGCAGCGTGCATTCGTCATCGTCATACTGGCCCATCACCTGGCGTGATGGTATGGGGTGCTATTGGATACACGTCTCGGTCACCTCTTGTTCGCATTGATGGTGCTTTGAACAGTGCACGTTACATTTCTAAAAATAAAGGGTAGAGCCACAGTGTGTTACGACTGTGGCTCTACCCTTTATTCGAGCTCTGCGAAACCCTACGTTTCAACAGGATAATGCCCGACCGCATGTTGCCGGTATTGTACGGACCTTCCTTGATACGGAACCTGTTTGGCTGTTGACCTGGCCAGCACGTTCTCCAGATCTTTCACCAATAGAAAGCGTCTGGTCAATGGTTGCCGAGCAACTGGCTCGTCACCAAACGCCAGTCACTATGGTTGATGAACTGTGGCATCGTGTTGAAGCTGCATGGGCATCTGTACCTGTACATGCAATCCAATCACTGTTTGACTCAATACCCAGGCGTATAACTGCTGTTATTACTGCCAGAGGTGGTTGTTTTGGGCACTGATTTCGCTGCATCTATCCAGTTAAATTTTTTGAAAATTTAATCATTTGTTATTTCTACTTTAAAATATTTGTTCAATAAATATCATTTTGTTATCTGCATTTCTTCCTGGTGTAGCAATTTTAATGGCCAGTAGTGTATTATATTGTTAAATATCTCAAGATCTTTTTATTGGCATACCATGAGAAAAGATTTTAAATAATCAAGTCTCCGTAACCATAAGACATGGATAAAACTTTCTTTTAGAAAAAGTATAACATTATTTAACAATCTAATATGTTTTATCTTTTTATTAATATTGAATCATAATATATCTTAACATGCAGTAATACGGTATACTATTGTTAAACAACTCAAGATCTTTTTATTGATATACTATTACAAAAGAAAATATATTTTAAGAAGCTCCTTTGAGTTATAATGAATTGCGGAACACTTCTTTCGAGATGTATTAAAAAATCCACTGAATCTAATTATGATACTCCCATCGAGGACTGCGTATCTTTTACGAAATGATGCATTACTTTGTTACTGTGGGTAAAAGTAATTGATTTTGGATTAAATAACACAGATGCGTTATTGATGGGTCTGTTTATCTACCGGAACGATCCATCTTACAATTATTGCCATAAGATAATGGCGTCAAATAAGGAACTTAATGTAGCTTCATTTCGGTGTTATTACGTAAACTATCGTAATGGTACATTTGGCTATTAAAGGGGAACACTTATATTTTTGTTTCTGTCTTTAAATTTTAGGCTGATAAGAACTTTGATGTAATTTTTTGCAAGGTGTATTTGTACACTAAATATAATATTTATTTTATTTACATTTTGGTTGTGCGTAGTTAGAATTTAAATTATATTTACATAATTTATAATTAATTTCACTTTATTTTTACATAATTTTCAGAATTAATAAATATTTTCAGAAAACCATCATCATTTAAGCATAATTTTATTTACAGTAAAGTGTTGGCATATATATTTAATTTTAAATTCCATAATATAAAATCTAAAAATTCTGTAAGATATAAGTTATAATCTATTATCTAAGTTATAATTATTATTATATAAAAAACTACAAAAAATTAACAATTTCAAGATTTTAAAGAATATTAATTTTCTTATGTTTTATTTAAGTTATAACATTCACAGTGTATTTAAAAATAAATGTGAAAAATATTATTTAGTAATACAATTACTTAATTTATAATTAAAATTTCACAATTTTTAATATTAGTCTAATATTATCTAATGCAGTCTTAATGGAAGTCAAATAATAAGGATAAAATTCTTCAGTCTAAAATCTATACAGTCTAAAACTTGTTTTCTCTGTATATATGACTTATGTTATGAATGAAATTCAATAATTATCCATTTTCTTCTGCAATTTTTATGATATTCTAATTAGTATCATTATTAAAGGCTCTTTATTATTAATTAATGAACCTCTTTATTATAGAAGCAAAATACTTCCCACCTACTTCAAATTATATGCTTTAATATTTGAATTGTCTGAAATATAGTAAGACTTAATTCTATGTTTTTAATTAAATATTTAATTCATTTTTATTTTTAAATTATTAAATTCATAGTTATTTTGTTTTTAATAAAATACCAATTTAAAGTTAAGGACCTTGTATAGAATGTGTCTTGTCAACATAAATATCATATCATTTAGTTAAATATTATGCTGTCGTTTGAAAATATTCTGTGTAGTTAGTAGAGAATACTGCTTTTTAATATTCATTTTTCATTTTCTGAATTGCTTATTTCTTCATTTTTGTTTCATAATATTATGAGAGAGATGATATTTATATTTATCCGCAATGAATATTTCATTAAATAAACAACTGTTAAAAGAAAGCCAAATTAAAAGAAGATCAGCTGATAAAAAATGTTCTAATTATATAAAATAAAATGTTTACAAGTTAAATATTTTGATAAAATGAATCGACTTCAGTTAAACGAATAGTTCACTAAGCAATATTTTAAGAATAATCATATTATTAAATAATCCTGTAATGAACAAGGATAAAAAATACTTGTGTCATGTATTACTTAAACCACAAGTTTTCTTTTGGATAACACCCAGAGATTTAAATACATATTTAAAAACAAGCACTGCAAACAGAATAATCCAATTTACAATGTTAAAAATTCTGAAATAGATGCATAATTTTTTTTTATTAAAGATTTTTGCAGGTTGCTCTGGGACAGGGGTGCCCAAGACGTCGAACGCGGTCGACTGGTAGACCGCGAAGACATTTTAGGTAGCCCACGCGACCATCCCGATAATGACTTCGGGTATTAGCAATTTAATTTATGATTTATGATTTAGAATCAATTAATTATTTAAACCCAAAACAAACTGTGTAAAGATTAACGATTTAAAGATTTACGATTTTAAACCTAAAATGGACATGATGAGCTCGATTAAAACATTAAAAAAAACTATAAAAAGGTATGCATCTCAATTAAGAAAACATGAATTGTGTAAGAAACTTCAAAAACATGGAGGAAGAATGCATCCATAATCCAAACCGAGATTTCGAAGATTTCACTCAATACTTACTCGTTTAGTTTGAAGAATTTGAAAGAAATACTCAATTTTATGATATTTCCCCATTTAATGAAAATGTCAACATTGATGGAGTATCTGAAAAAATAGGACATCTAATAGGTATCACATCAGTCACAGTCGAGGAAGAAATTATTAAATTAAGATGCGATATATTTCTTAAATCCAGAGCACATTTAGCGATACTGATTTTTGGAAATTAATTTCTGAGGAAACGTTTCCAAATATTTACAAATTGATTTTGTATTTGAATTCATACTTTGGATCGAGGTATCTTTGCGAATCTGCTTTTTCAACCATGGACAAAAAATAAACATCGGTCGCATTTAATTGATGAACATTTAATTTCGTGTTTATGTATTGCAATAAGCTTGTACCAGCCACAATATGATAAACTTGTCGCAATATGATATACTGTGACAAATTTCAACTAAACGAGGTGAAAAGGATGGCCAGTTTTTGATACATGAATACTTTGATTATTTTCGTCAGTAAATTTTTATTTTGTAAATATTAATATTAAGTTTTTTTTTAGAAAAAATATATAATTTACCATTTTTTTCTTGTTACCGAAAATAAATAAGTACGTTAATTTAGCTCTGCCATTGGTAGACCGCTTTGGATTTTTTAAATGTGGAGTAGACCCCGGATCCCAAAAGTTTGGCCACCCCTGCACTAGGATATTGCACAATAAATATTCATATTTGTATTCATATTAATAAATATTTATATATTCCATATTTGACTGTATGCAAATAATTAGGGTTTTGCGATTTCATTTATTTTAACAAAATACTTTATTATATTAATGGGTTGTTTATTTGTTTTGAATGTGTTCATATTTGTGAGACTTATAATAAGTTTATTTGCAGTGTTTAGGAAAACATTATAAAGTCAGAAATTCAATAGATAGTTATCAATTTTTTAATCTCTAAGTTTGATTGTTTAAAATATCAACATTGTACGCATCTTGAATATATATTCTATATTTTCGTCTTTATCACTGAATGAAATCATTAAATTAATGATTTAAGAAAAAACTAAGACCCCATTAGAGTAAATTAATAATAATATATGGCAGCGGTAACCTAGTTGGTTAGGGCCTCATACTTGCTATCGCAAGGTTGTGGGTTCAATTCCCCACTGACTAAAAACCATTGTGTTCACTAATAGTGATTAGGGCAGGTAAAATATGTCGTAGTCGCAATGTCCTCCATGTTTCCATTTCAAATTAATACCTCTGGGGGTTTTAGGAGCCAGGCCTTGGGTCTTTTCTGGCTTCCTATCTCTAAATTAGAAGACTCAGATTGCGTTGTCATTTATGAGCCAAGTCGTACTTCTACAGTCGTAAAAAGGACTCTATTCAAGAATGGAAGGCACTCTTTCTGACTTCTTTCGCCCAGTCTCAGATTGGCGAGCTTGGCTTCGTCAAGTGTCATAAATAACAACAATATTATATATTTGTGTATTGTATTCATTTGCATTATATACTATCTAAGTTATATGCTAATAATCCATTACAATATGACATTCGATAAACCAGCAATCAAATGTTTTGTTCTTTAGTCTTCCATTGAACTATTAACGGGTTCGATAACTACCTCGGTAGCTGCTTATAATGATTTGGAATCTAGTTTGAAATAAAGATCCCGGTCTAATTATAGCAAGCAATAACCGTAGATCTAGAAATAAACGAACATTATTGTTTCTCTTTGCATATACTTTTGATTAATTATAATGTAATAACCCATAGTATAGCATAAAATTATACCATTTAACCTGTATTAAGTTTGTTGTTGATTTACGTAAATAAAAACGCATATAAAGTTACATTTAATGTATTTTCTTTATCACAATTATATCTTTATATTTTAATGCTGCTATATTATTTTATTTAAATACTTTGCTATTAGTTTTAATTAAATTGATAAGGAAATTTTTTTTAGTTGTTTGTCATTTAAATAAAGCAAATTAAATGAATTGCAATTTGAACTATATATATATATATATATATATATATATATATATATATATATATATTACATTAAGAACTTAGTTGTTAGAATAGTATATAAGAATAGTAAAATTAATTTTGTTTTTACGGTGGGATTGAGTTCTTTGTACTCCTTACAGGATGTTATATTCATAAGATCTCTTTAAAGTATCATGAGACGCTTTCTAATCATATATTATATAATGGTTTACCTAGTCTATGACGGTCAGGCCTGGCGCTGCCAAGTGTCCTCAGAAACAACAACAGTAATTTTTCTAATTTCTTAAATTTTAAAATAAAAAAGATTTTGTATTTACTGCTTACAATTATACGTTCATGCGTAAATTGTTTTTATAAAATAGTATGAAATAAAATTTTAATTTATTTAAAGAGTTGTATTTATTGACCGAATGTCAATTTTTTATAGAGCATATTTACTTTATCAGCCAAATAACAAAAAAAAAAGATTAAAGTATTTCATATGATGTATTTTATTCTCATTCATTTTATTTAAAATCTAATTACATATACATTATTCAATCTGTGCTTATGGGTTATTACATTTAAATTCATTATTTGGCTTACAATGTCTTTTAGTAATACTATCATAGAAAACAACTGATATATATATATATATATATATATATAATCAGCTGAGAAGTGAAAAAGTGATTAACATTATTTAAAATCTTTTAACCAATTGAGTCCCCTCCGATGTATAGCATCACATTGCAGATATTAAATCAAAATGCAGTTATTGCGGTAGATACAAACACACATTGTTTATTAAAATTTTTTTCTCATTTCTTATTGTGTATTAATGTTATTCATCAAGTCATTTTTCAATATTTTTAAGTATAGGTAATGAATTTAATATAAATTACGAAATTATTTAAAACCAATCATTAATTTTTTTCCAATATTAACTGATATTAAATTTTATACAGTAAAAGTGCAAAATTGTCAGAAAAGACCTTTAATTAATAACATTATGAAAATTACTTGTTTAAATATTTTTTTCTTAGTAAAGGCATATTGGAGAATCTCATTAAAATGAGATTTTCCAAAATGTTAAATATCAATGTCAAAATGTTAAATGAAAAAAATATTCAAATTAAAAAAATATTATTGTTCAAACTTAAAACTGCAGGGCATAATATTTTGTACAAATTTTTTAGTATTTAATATACTGCCTATAAAATAGATAAATTTGTATTAATTTAGTTAAATAAATTTTATTTAATCCAATAAATTGGAATAGGGTCATAAAAATACCTAATATAACTTGGCTAAAAAATTAATTTTTCATTTGCCCGAAAGCTTAAATCATTTTTTTTATGTAAAATGAGAGTTTACACAACCATGTTTACAGTTCTTTTCTGAATGTTAATCTTATTCGTTTTCTGTTGTGTTAGGGAAAACACACACAGTAGATGCTATTTTTTAAAAACTCAATGTTTATAAAATATGTGAATATTTGTTGTAATTAATATTTTTTTCTACATTTTTATCTGTTCATAGTTCAACCAAGCTGAAATGATTATCATATGCAAGAACTATTTAATTAATCATATTACACTATGTTAGGATCAACTCTTTAATTCTTTTTGTTATCATTTCAAATATTGATATTGAGTCCTAAAAAGTATTTATAACCAGCATTATAAAGTTTCACATAGTTTGCAATTTTATGTAGTATCTATGCTTTCTTTTTTATGTAAAATATACATTTTTTATATGAAATTGCAATAAATATTTCTATGTATATTTTTGAATTTTGAATATTCCATCAAATATCTTTCTTTTCTGCTTTATTTTAAAGTACACGCAGTTTCAGTTAATTTTGTTAATATTAAATATCATGTAACATTAATTTATATATTGAAGCAAGTCGTTTCCATTTACGCTGAGTGGTTTGCGTTCCTGACTCCTAAGCTGTAGGTCCCGGGTTCGAATCCCAGTTCAGGCACGGATGTTTTCTTTTTTCCCCTTTCCCCAGCAATGATGGATAAATGGGTTCCCTCTATAAAAGGGTTTGTGTGGTGTGACATGAGTAATGCTACTCGCCTCCGTGACTTGATTCACAGAAGCCCGCTGTTGGAAAAAACAGTTATATATAACCCAGATATAAAAAAAATTGAAAAATCTATTGTGTATTTGTCTTTATTTATTTATATTTCTCTCTCATTTCCCTTATATGACATGTATCTTTTTACATCAAGGCAATTTTATAATTAATAAAGGCTTCTGGATCAGATAACCTTTGGACACTGTGATTGTTCTAAAAATATAGTTTTTTGATTTGGAATTACTTTGCATTAAGTTCATTGGATCTGAAAATTCGTAATAAATAATTGAGAAAGTCCAAATTTTTTAAAACTTTTCTAATTAGTTTCTTTCATTATTTACTAAAATGCGATTGAAAATCGTAGATTAAGTATTAGGAGCATTAGTTAAGATTAGGAAATTAAATAGTTTATATTAACTTCAATTTTAATTAGATTACGAAATTTATATAAAACTTTAAATAAAGATGATTATCAATAGACAAATATGAAAACAAATTTAAAAAAGATAAAAAAATCATTACAAATTAACCTCATTAAAATATCATTCTAAGTGCCAAGATAATTATTAATGTAAATTCTTTATTTATAATTATTCTAAATTTTACATCAAGACAGAATTTTAAGTTTTACATCAAAAATGAGAGTTTAATTTATTTTTAATTTTAATGACAAGAATAAAATAAATTATAATTCAGAAAAATGAGATAATCTTAATTTTTTATAGTATCAATCATTGTTTCTATGCGATCAATTATAATTGGTTGATTATTGAAATCACTTAGATAAACTACTTCAATGAAATTGATTGTCCTCTTTTATTGCAAGTAATCAGCGATTGGATAATAATAAGGATGAGTGATGCCCAGAACTATGGAAAGAAAATTGAAGGGTTGAAGTCATTGAAGGGCTTTATATTTTAGAACTATTTCAATTTCTGAAAAAGGAAGTAGGATCATTATAGTACTGGATATTTGCTGATAAAACATTTCAATGGATACAATGGATACAATGGGGAAAAATATCGGATTTTGCGTTCTAAAGAGTTTTTGAGAAGATTGGTTTAATTCTTTTTTAATATAAATCAATATCCCTTAAAAAAATAACTGACATCTATTTAAATAGTTCCAATAACCCTTTACGTAATTCATCCTCCACACATGGATTTATTTCTCTTTTTGACATAATTTTAAACAATAATTGATTATTTTTATAGTTTAAATAAATATTATCCAGGAATGATAGTTTAAATAAATATTATCCAGGAAATTAATCTAAATAAATTTTTTGACAATTGAAACAAATGACTAATATAATGGAAACTATTGTTTTAATTTATTATTTAAACTAAAATACCAAATATCATTAAAAACTATATATATGAGAAAGGTAAAAAAAAAAACGTAAGTGTAACGTTTCAAAGAATCTTTGAAATGGTAATTAAATAATATTTAATTTCTATTCTTTTAATGGAATCAGGAATATTCTGTTATTTATGTTTTGTTAATATTATATCTTTAAATGAGAATAATAACTTTAATAGTTCCCAAATGTCAACAACTTAAAAATGTTCTCACATTTTGATATACTTGAAGAGGATTGCGCTTCCAACATAATATCAAGTTATCATAGAATTTTAGCATATTAATGTAGAAACTTTTCTAATTTTGATATAATAAAAAGAAACTAATCTAAGGTAACAGAATGACTTTTAAGTTTGAAGAAATATCTTTTCACAGTACTAAAACTCGATAACATCTTATCAAATTTAGTAAGTTAAAATGCTCTTAGTTATTTTGAAATAGATTGTCATGATATAAATTATAGAAGAATGTTATACATTGTGAAGATAATTTCTAGAAAAAGTGTAATTAATTATTACTAAACATTTGATCTTAATTAATTAACTATTTCATAAGTAATAGTTTATCATCGATAAATAAGCTTCTTTAATATATATATATATATATATATATATATATATATATATTCTTGGTTTGTATGCTTACTATTTTATCAAATTTATTTATATTTAGGTTTAAATAGTGATGCTGTTCCATAATTTGAAATTTATAGATTGTTATTTTTTGCCAATGACGGACACTGGGTGATGAACCCTTCGCCACAACAAGGCTCATTTAGCGTTACCCGGTGTGTAC
>JAPDSC010129579.1:0-21061 GCA_026290005.1 Latrodectus geometricus
GCCATTTTCCTTTACCTGTCACTTCTTTACATCCGGGTTGCGAAGGGAATGCTGGGCAGCTAAAAATAAAAAAAATTGAGTTTAAGAATACTTATTTGGAAATTTAACAACTCATACAAAAAATAATTAATATTTCTACCTATGTTAGACAACTCTTTTGTTTCAGCAAAGAATATCTTAATTACACAGAGCGGTATTTGATGTAATCTCTATTCTTTTATAATGGAAAATAAATGAAAATTTGAATATTGATTGATTAAAGATTTTATTCATGAGTTAATTATAATTTAGTCACAGAGAGATCTAACAGATGTAAGGATTTTCGTATAATGATATCAGCTTTATAACATGTTGAAAAGGATTTTATCAAACTGAATCATATATATGCAATTTTCAACACATGTATAGATGGTATATAAATATATCATATGTAATATATATCTATGTGTCTGTTTGTGTATGTATATATTATATTATATTAATATATGTGTATTTATAATTCGAAATACATACCCAAGATCATGATAAGTTCCGTCAATATTGCAAAAACTCCTCACGCATGGGTTCTCGGAATATACTTCTGTACCAAATTCGAGTTTGCCTGATGGTGTATCACAATATTCTGAAAATAAAAATATGAAAGTTTTTTTTTAAAAATAAATTGCCTCTGGTATTAATTATATTTGATATCAGTAGTTTAAAATATTAACTCTAATTTTGTTTGGACACAATAGTTAACCTTCGTATTTTGTTATTCATAATTTCTAGCACATCACAAATTAAACTGGCTGTTTTTAATCCTTTTTTCTTTGTTTAAATTCACTTTAAATACTTAATCAAATAAATATTTATTAAATATATATATTAAGATTTATCTATCTAAGCTTCATGAAAAAGTAATTAGTTATTACTACAAAAATTCCCTAAAATTAATATATGATATTAAAAACGTCTATGCATGAAATGTATGTGAAAAATATTTACTCATACTTTAAAAAAATGTAGCATAGGACATCAATTACTGTATTATAGATTAAACTCATTGCGGATGTGGAAGTGCGCCAGCTGTGTTTTGTGAAATATATGCCAAGTTTCTAGTTTTGTCTTTGAATGAGAATGTTGTTTATTGTGCAACGCATTTTGTGCAGTTGAGCTCTTTAATGAGTTCAGAGTCCATAACCGAAACGTCTTCGCATCAATTCAGTGAAAAAAAATTTATTTAGCGTAAATAAACCTTATCAATACAGTATTTTTAATTAATCTCAGAACAAGTAAGTAATTTAAATTTATGGTGGGATTCCAAATAAATTTTTTAACTAGTTGTAGCCTTACCATCTTCTCACTCATTCTGTCAATGACAGGAACCCAGTATGTTTTTTTCTAGTTTTAAAACAATTCGGTTACAAACTCACGATGGTTAGTTTGGGATTCGTTTTCAATATTGGAATATAGTGAGATCAATTTCCACCTTAATTCAGGAGCTGCCGTGCCCACTAAAGTTGGATGGAGTACGTTTAATAGATCGTTGTCGCCAAGTGAAATTAAACATCTGAGATTTTCAATCCAAGTATTAGAGGTACGTGTGTTTTATCTCTGCGTCTTAATAAGGTAGAGCCCATATAAGGACTTGGTGCAAGGAAGCAACTGATTTGTGTGCAATTCAGTTGTTAAACCGGAGATTCTATACTCGAATCCCAGATGAAAGTATTTGATACTGATGGCACTCATCACAGATAAATTTCGAATAATTGTTATCTATTATTATTTTAACTAAAAGTATTGTTTTGATTATTTTACGATTTTTAAATTAAAATATGAAATAAAGAGTACTTAATTTTCTGCGCATTATAATCTTTCCTATTCTGTTCTGTCATAATATGATATTCATGCTCATTTTAATGTGATCCTCAAGTTATAAATAATTCTCTCAATAATAATTAATATATTTAATATTTACTTACTGAAAACATTTAAATTCTATTTTAACTATTTTATTCAAAAACTGCTATTATTACCTTGTGCTGCCACCATAGTTGCAACTTCTAATCCGACGCAGAAGATTACAGTAATTAGACGACACATCTTTACTTTTATTTTGAATATTTCACACACAACTGTAAAATAATAAAATATTTATTGCCTCAAAACAAAATAGTATATAGCTTCTATAGAAGAAAAAATTAGATCATGCATACTGATTTTGTTAATAAACATGAATGGCTATGATTATTATGACATTATAAATTAAAATTATATATTATGAATTAAAAATGTACTAATATTCAAATGGTAACTAGGAGATTCATTGCTCTAATTATAAGAAATATCTAAGGATTTTTTTATTTAAAATACCATAGCATTTTAATTTATGAAAAAAGAATTTATTTTCCCATTTAGTAAGCTCTTATATTAAACAAGCAGAAATATTCATATTCTAAAAATGTCATATATTCATAAATCGACTGACTGCCTAAAGTAATGAAAGATGATAAGAAAATAAGTAATCAACATATGATACAACAATCATTTATTTTTACAAGAATTGAATCCTGTATTAATTTTTAAATTTCTTATATCAAAACCGAACCAAACCATTGTAAGTTATTTGAGAACAAAACATATAACATTAAAAAATAACATACAGCTTGTGGCTTAAAAATATTGAAACTTATATTGAATATAATGATAGCAAATGTAAATAAGAGAACAGAATAAAATTTCTGTTTTGATTTTAGCTACAGTCACTAAATAATTAGTTTAAATTAGATAGGAATAACATAAAATGATTTTCCCCAAAATGTATTTTATATAGACGACATGTGATAAGACCTGTAAGTTGAATTGCAATATTTTGTTGTATTATGAAAGTATTTTGTTTTATATCACAAGCAATTGACAATAAATTCATAATATTTTGGAATAGAAACTGTCATAAAATCGCCAAACATATAGACATCCTGTATTTGTATATTCTTTTTAAAAAATAGCATAACAAATTTTTATTGTACAAATATTCATTAAAACTAAGAACAGATACGAAATAATAATGAATTAATGACAAAAAAGTTATGTAAGTATAAAAATAATAATTTTTTTAAAAAAATAGTTAATCAATCCTAAAAATTATAAGAAATACTTACTGTTAAACTCCAAACGAATTTCAGCTTCAAAATGTGTTCATCTTCATTTATATGGTAGGAAAGATAATAAAATTTGTGATATAAAAATGATACATAAAAAAATTAACGAAACATGCTAAATATTAAAGCAGTAAAAAATTTTTATAATGTTACAGCATTGTGTTTAAAATTATTCATTCAGCATTTAAATATCCTAACGCACGTGATAAAAAAATTAAAGCTCATCGCTGTTATAAAGATGTAAAGATCGATCTACACTGAATAAATAATTATTGTTTGTTTTTAAAATATCTGATATCATTCACTGCAAAAAGAACTAGTAACTTTATATAATTTTTTATTTATTGCTAATTGGTTCTTATTAAAGTGTAAAGCAAAATTAACCATGAAAAATTATTTAATTTTAAAATTTAGATTTTTTTATGTTTGCACATTCCTACATTTAATGCTTCCTTAAAATGTAATTTGTCATATAAATGTATCTAAAATTTTAAGACCATTCTCGTAACTAGTAAAAAACAATATTATTAAGGAAAAGGTAAATATGAGTATTTATTTTCATCTTTAAAAAAATAGTTTAAATGTTATTTGCTTTTAATCTCATTCTTGATTTGTTCTATTTCATATATTATTTTTATAAACCAACCTCACCTGATTTTCAATATAATATTACATTTAGTTATACTTTTATTTACTTAATACAGCTCGTTTTGAAAATCTGGTTAACTGATTTTAATAACACATGACAATTCATTTTTTGATCTTTTTATGGTTTCTTAGAATACGATGCACCTTCACAAGTCTCAATCGTACGTTTTGATTGTTTTAAAATTCAGAGTACTTCATATGACCCATTAATCATAGAACTCCATTAATAATTTCAGTAGCAAGTAATCTATTCAAATATTGGTTACCATTTAATGTAGTTATCATTTATGTTAATTTTCCTATTAATCTGTAATACTTTATCCCATTTTTTTTTAGCTATTATATTAATTACTTCCTTCTTTATAAGTTTTGCACATTGCAATGTTTTGAAATAAAACAAGTAAAATAATCTGTTCAACTTCACGGCTTTTCACAGATTTACGCTGACATAATTTTAAATGTTTAATTAAAATTACAATTATTTGATAGGATTGAGTATCCCACAAAAATTAAAAGTCTAAAGACGACCTTTTTATTAATCACAAAAACTAAATAAAATTGTAAAAAATGACTACAAGATGATAGACAAAATATAAAAAAAAATGTAGGTGAAAAATTTTAAAAATTAATTAATGTAATTAATATGCTATGTAAAAATATCAAAAACTTCTAAGCAATGACTATGGAATTCTTACCAACGCTTTTGAGAAAAAGAAATGCTGAAAAAGAAAATTGTAAAGGTATCGTTCCAACTTTTTTCATGTAAATATATTATGCTAACTGCGTCAGGGAAATACATTTGTGAAGTTTTAATTTGTGAAACTTTGATTCATTATGAATAATTTAATGGTTTTGAAACAATCCAATAGACATAAAATCATGAATCGATCATTACGATCATTTACATTATATTGAGTACTATTAAAAAAATAATGATCTAATCAATTAGAGAAAATTATTTGTGAATTTTATTATGGAAGCTGATTTGTTTAAAAATATTATGAACACATACGAATAAAAAATCGTACAATCGCAGTTATGATAAAAATATTAACATTCAACTATTTTTGAAAAATTTCGAAATAATTACATTTTTATGTTACTAAATTTTACCATGTATTTATCAGCGAAAATGACCACAAATGCAATATTTCATTAATTTTTATTTGATAATTGTATTCGTGTGCTAAAATATACAGAATTTTTACATATTGTCATCTATATAGAGCTCCCATCACTATATGCAGCTATTTTCTTAAGAAAATTGATATTTTCAATATCTTTCGTCATGTTAGCCTATATCTAAGCACGTTATTCGGATTTGGTGAGCACACAGGCCTGAGACAACAGGAAGGCCATGTTCCCTTCTTCTTCATTAACTTGCATTTGGGTGACCTATGATATGATGAACAGCTGTAAATAAAAAAAGATGAGTTAAAGTATGGTTATTAGAATTCTAATCGCAACCAAATGATAAAAAATGATTAGGTTTCTCTATGATTGACAGTATTTGCATTTAAGCCATAAATACTTTAGTTATGTTTTTTTATATAATCTATATAGAGCATCCTATTTTTTTAAAGCACACACCAACCAAATGATTTTTATGCAATATTATACGTAATAATGTACAATTCTTTATTTATTAAACTTACCCTATACTGAAAATATATCCTCCGGCATGGCACTTGTTTATCGCACATGGCTTCTCAGTATAGAATTCTTCTCCAACTTTCACTTTTCCTTCTGGTGTTTCACAATATCCTAAAATCAGGAATATGAAACTTCCATTAGAAGAGTGCATATTGTTACGAAAAATGTAAACACTTTAATTGAGTGTCTTATATATTTCTGTTTAATTGCAATATTATCTTTCAATATGTAAAATTATTTGAAAAATGTCCGTGAATATAGCAATTTTCAGAGATAAGAAATGAAAGTTCAAAGACAGCTAGGCGATATTTTTAAGAATGTTTGGCAATATTTTTGGTGACGTTTAGTGTCATTTTTTAGTGATGTTTGGCGGTATTTTTCAATAAAACATAAGTTAACATTTTGAAGTTTCGAACTGATAGGGCCACTAGGATCCGAGTTACCATGGAATCAATATAGGAATGTTCTGCAAACTTCCAGGACCAACACTGAAGAAGTATAAATGTCAACATCAGCCAAGCTTTTAGTTAGTTGAATGTGAAGGCAGAAGTCATTTGGATGCCTAAGTTCAGGTCATCAACTCTGAAAGTTGCTGTTACAGGAATGTTCAAGTATCCTATGTCATTTACTAGGATGTACCTACAGTGGTGGTCTGGTTACTGACCGGTTTCGTCTGATTTGATTTATTGGTCATCAACTTCAGTTTTTTTTTTCTTGCAGTGATTATCACTAACTTTTTAATAAATTTACCTATGTTGTCTGGAATGCTTTTCAAATGTAGGAAATGACACTTTTGTTGATTACGAACTTTTGAATTACCCTGGTCACATTATACCTTTCCTCGAACTTTCCAATCATTCTTTTGAGTGTAAAGTAGTCAGGCGATTTCATGTTGCCATATTTGATGAAAGAATTCAAACACACTACCACGAATACCTTTAACTGTATCTCTGCCCTTCCTTTTAGTTTTGAGATGCGTGCACTGACCACGTGGTTTATTGTACGCTTACGTCGTCTTTGACGTTTTATTCCTGACATTTGCATACGCATGAATTTTTTAAACAATTGCTTGAAAAATTGAAGAAATCACGAGCAGTGTCGTGGATGTCTACTTAACATATATATCGTTGCTTAAGTTTTGCATACGCACCAATGTACTAATTATGTTACTTTTAGAATCATTTTGTCACTTATAGTCCATATAGTATACTGAGTTTGTACTACAGAATTTAAACTACACCACCATTTGTAACTTCTAGTGATTTTATGTATCGTGACATCGGAATATTCATTGACATATTTGTTCTACTGACTGTTTATATATATATATATATATATATATTACCGTGAAAGTCCGAAATCTGGTGAATGTCAACATTCACGTAGTCGCTTGGTGTATGTCCGAAATATTTGCTAGATATCCTCATTTCTCACTTACACCGGCAAATGTCGACATCCACAATGCACTAATGGTGAATCTTGAATATGCGTTTCATCTCTCCGTATCCGGAGAGGAGAAATGCAGATTTTCATTTTCTTATCTCAATATTTCAGTCGTGAAAAACGTCACATGTGTGACGTAACTTATCGCCTCTCTTAGAAAGGAGGAGTGACCAATCACGGTGAGTAGAGGAAGTGTAGAGGATTTTTAACCCGCGGGACAAACCTGACAGCAAACAAATTAAAAACAAATTAAATGCTGTGGTAGAAAGGGAAGCCCGGGAATGGCCTTCTGTTATCTCCTTTTCGAGCTCTTTAATCATCTTTTCAAATTCCACCAAAGCTTGTCTGTGATTGTCGACATATACCGGCGATGGTCCGAAAGTGCAAGAAATGTAATCAATTGTACGGTCTTTCACCAACGTTTTTGGTATGTGTTGACATTCACCGGTGAATGTCGACATTCTCTGATTTCGGTCTTTCACGGTAACATATATATATATATATATATTAATCTATATCATCGAGAAAATGAAAACAATATAGTATGCCTCCTATTAGGATGCAACTAATTCTACTGTAAATATAGTACTTTTTTTATTCCGAAACTAAATACTCTAAGTCTTAAGTAAAAGGCTTCTATCATATAGGCAAAATATAATCATTACAATGTTCAAGTACCCTATGTGTGAATGCAATGAGCATTCTCAGTTTAAATTTTTAGCATTTTTTAAAATTTAAATATTAAATTTAAGAATTAATATATGTTTAAGATATTAAAAGAACCAATTTCTTTTCAAAATCTATTCATAGACAATAGTCAGGTTGGTAATCTGTAATACATATTTAATATTTTTATAATATCTAAGATTTTTGACGTTTGCTTAAATAGCACTTACTAACTAAAAAAAAAAAAAAAAATTCTTGACTTGCTCTATATTTAATGACATTTACACAGCTGAATTTTTTATTTTATGATTCATTAAAAACCGAATTTGCTTACCTATTTCTGAGGCCATAATTGCAACTACCAATCCGAAACAAAAGATTACAAAAATCAGATGATTCATATGCTCTTTTGTTTGAGTGCTTCCTGCTTATCTGTGAAGAGAATATATTTGTGTCATAGAAAAATATTATATTTATATATAGATTAAACTGAAAAGTATTATGTTATACATATTTTTTTAATATGGAACAACAATAAAACAGAAAAAAATTACTTTTATATAAAAGTCCTATAACAAAAAGCAATAAAATAAATTACTTAAATAATTGCAAAAGTTTATTTAAGGAATCACAAATAAATTTAGAAAACACAAAAAATCTCATTAAAAAGTTTTCTGAATTCCCATTTTGTAATTTTATAAGTGAAGGTGGAAAATATTTATGTTTAAAATATAAGGCGCTATTTTATAAATTAAAAATTCCAATGTAGTTGAAGACAACAAGACTATAGATTATAAGTATTGTAAAAATCGATACAATTGATAATAAAAAAGCATCTTGAATTAGCCTCTAGTTCTCTGAGCTCAATTATATAAAACTATACAAGTTCTTTTGAAACAATAAATATCATATTATTCAGTGGTATGACGCCCTCATGAGGTCTAGGCCTACCTTGCCCATAATTTTTTGTCCCTTACAATTGTCTCTCTTAGGTGGTCAGCTTAACACGAAGAGTTGACCTTGCCCAGCTTGAAAGTCGAACTACGAAACTTTGCCTTGAGAGCAAGAAGTGCTATCACTACGTCATCAGGCTTATAATAGTATAAAATAACTTGAAAATAATACGATACAGTTATTAAAAAATATAACTAATTAAACTAAATGTTGAAATGTATAGGGAAATGCTGCATAAAACCACTTCTGTGACTGAAGCTACATGTATGAAATGGTAAATGCAGTACAGAGGAAACAACTATGGAATGAAATAAAAATTAAAAAATAATTTAATACTATGTAGAAAGGAATGACTTCCCCGGACTTGTACCATATATAAACCTAATAGAGAATAGCAATGACATATACTTAAAAGCAAAATTTTATATTTAAAGGATATCAACCTTGTTTTGCTTGCCTTAGAACACTTTAAGATAAATAATAATTATAAGATTATAAGTTTTCTTTAATACTTTTGTCAAAATCTATATAAATGGTTTTTAAATATTATTTTTCTTGGTTGCAAAAAGAATTTCGTCAGAAAGTCTCTCAATAATAAATTTCCAAAGTTAAACTAGTATAAACAAAAGAAAATAGCATATCAAATTGAATTAATAAAACAATATAAAAGACAAGATTACAGTCACTTTCAAATTTTTAGTCTCAGTGTAAAAGGAATCAAAAATGTGGTATTTATGGTATTTTTTCAATTAACGCTATGAAACAAACGCTTTAAAGGAATATTAATTTCAAAACATAAATTTCTATTATTAAATTTGCTAAAATTGATCCTCTATATATCTTATTTACTGTCGGTTTCATTAGTTTTCTCTTTGACAGACTGAATGACATAAGTAACAGAAAATAGGCAACAACTTTAATAAGTATAAATTGGCCTTTTCTGTGTGATTTTAAATATGTAAGAAAAGGAAGAAACGATTGTAGTTTTTAAACTTCAAAACTCTCTGTAAACAACACATAAGAACATAACAAACCATATTCTTAAGGATTCATTAAAACAATGTAAAAAATTATAAATAACCAAAAATAATATAAGAAAATATGCTACAATAAAAGAAATAAACTGAAAGAAATTTTGTAGCAAAATAATAAAATAATGAATTTCGATTTCTAAAAGGCATGTTTTTCATGAAATTTCTTTTTAATAAAACCAAATTATAAAATTATTTTTTCAAATATAATTTTACAGGCTTTATGTATATAGGGTTTTTAGATTTCATCTAACTATATCACATAATATATATTCATTTTTTGAAGCAGTAATATTGAAATGAAAGTTAGGAGTTCTGAATTTTATTAATAAAATTAAAATAATAATTAATAATAAAAATTCTCAATAAATGTATAAAATATATTCATTTGACGTACAGACTTATGAGAAAATGCAACAGAAGTTGTGATTATCAAAATTTAACCTTTCAACAAAATATGGTTGTTTTTTTTTTTTGGGACAATGGATATGGTTAATAATTTAAATAACAATTCCAAAATTATCAAAAACCTAATGAGTAAAATTCTTTATTTTTTCTTTCTGATTTCATTCCAAATGAAAGGTAGATTAATCACAATGATATCAGGATAGAAATAAAAATTACGGGATATTTGTATACAATATTAACCCACATAACTAAATGATTCTTATTCTAATTATAAATGTGATTATTAAAAACCACTCTTAATGAACCATAATTAAATTTAATCGCCAACATATATTTATATTTCAGTATAAACAACTGATTTTGGTGAATTTTTCTGAGAATAAAACAAAACTCACCCAAGCTAACCACGCTTTGTTGCCCTTGAAGACCTGTGATTTTAATGCGTACTTTAGCTATTAAACTAGAATCGGTTGCCTTCAAAGTTTTCAATAATTGTATTTTGCCTGGTTTATTCAAAATGCGGTAAAAATGTTTGAAATTATTACTTATAATTTGCAATAAACTAAAGAGAAGTTATCTTTAAAATGGGAACACTAGTCGTAACACATAAGTTGATTATATATCTTTTTATATTAGTTCTTGTCTTTGCAAGTCGTATCATAACTAGTAGGACTTTCAAATAAGACACTTTTCTTTTGGCATTATATTTTGAAGGAAAAAGAATATTTATTTTATATCCAGAAACTTGAAAAATGAAACCAATAAACATGTATGATTAACATTTTAAAATAGAAACACACACTATCATAAAATCGCCAAAACTCTAACCAAATTTAAGATTGACTTATTCTTATCCCAAATACGTTTTTTCTTTAAATAACTTCACATTATAATTTTTATTGTGCTTTTGGTAAAAAATACTGATACGCATTTTTATCATACAATCCGCCATTGGTAATAAAAGATAAATAAATAAATTATTTTACATTAAAAAATCTATACTAATCTATATAAATGGATTAATGTTACATAAAAAAAAGTATTTTTTCAAAAAAATATAAGACCTACTTACTCTTACACTCCAAAGAAATCTGTGATTTGGAATAGGTACATCATAATTTACATAGCAGAAAAAATAATAAAACCACAAATGCAGCATTGAGATAAAATTACAGATTGGCGTATCTGTAATTTTATAACTTAATATTAACGTAGTGTACAAAAAACCTCAAAACATATAAACTTGATGTGAATTATGTTGCATCATTTCCTAAAAAAATAATATTGTTTCAATATATATGTGAATTTTACTTTATGAATATATAGTAATTATTTCTTTATTATATTGTTTTGTTCCAAAGACAGTGAAACTGAACAAATACAGTTGCTGCAAAAAAAACTGTAAAAAAAACGCTTGTCATTAATAACAACTAATTTTATGAAATATTTCGCGTTTATTGTTAATTATATATCTCATAAACAGAATGCAAAACTAAAATAAAATAAAATAAAATTATTATAGTTTAATTTATATTGTTTGTATATTCATATTTTTAATATTATCTTGTTTTTGAAGGTAATTTTTTCAGACAAACGCATGTGAAAATTTTAAGATTAAAAAGTAATCCATAAAAACAGAGAGAGGTATAGGAGCATTTTTCTGTGAACAAAATGCTTAAAATTTAATCTGATTTATAATCGTTAATTTAAATATTGGGTATTTTAATGTGGTTGTACTCATGAGAAAAATTACTCCTAATGAATTTTATTTAATTTTAAATTCAATAATGTTGTTATTTATAGCATTTGTTACATTAAAGAATGTATAAAACAGTATCGTAAAGAAAAATTTTTGAAATTATTTAAGAAAATAATCATTTGGAAGCTAACTTATGTTTTCAGAATGTTTTTACAATTTTTAGCATAGAGATGTAAACATGAATTAAGCAATAGGAAAAGATATATCACAGACAGTTAACTTTGTTGAAAAAAGAGATAGATTTGGAACTGGAAACTGTATAATTCAATAACAAATATAATATGTTGAGAAACTTAAGTTAAATGAATGATTTTTGAATATAATACTTTAATTTGAGAGTTGTATGTTATTGAAAGCGAAAAATGTTAGCTAAAATTTTAAAAAAGTTATTTTTCTGAACATAAATTTTATTGTTACTGATAACACTGGGCAACGCCAATCCCTCCCCTCAAAATACTAGGTGAATGAAGTCAGAGAGAGATCGTCTTCCGTTTTTGAATAGAGCACCCTCGTACGAAGGTAGAAGTGCGACTTTAGGCCCATAGCTGGCAGCACCATCTGAATCTACCAATTTTAGAGATTGAAACCAGTGAAGACCCATAGCCTGGCCCCAACCATCACCAGAGATATTAATTTGTAATGGGAACATGGAGGACATTGCGATTCGACAGATTTTACGTGCCCCGGTCGCCATTAGTGAACACGATGGATCATCGAAAAATCCAAGATTTGAACTTACCACCTTTTGGTGACGAGAAGGACGCCCTAACCAACCAGGCCATCGCGGCGTACATAAATTTTATTCATATAATATAAACTCCTATATTTTGATATTTTGTTTGTTTATAGGAACAATGCAGTAACATATAAATCAGATATATTTAAGATAGATAAATTGTTTTTTATATTTGGTGTAAAAAATTTTTTTAATATACATTGCTCTGTTTCAATAACTTAATTATATCATGTTTGTTACCGTATAGAAAAAATTATAAATAATGAATAACATTGAAAATAAAGAAATAATTTTATATTTATAGTTATTAAAGTATACTTTTGTCGCCTATATGTTGTTGCAATAAATAATTAATTGAATATAATGATTAGATTTTTAATAACTTCATTTCACATGTATTTTTCTGGTATTTTAATGTACTAATAGATATTTTATACTAAATTATGGCTACTGTACTTCTTTGTAACCATATCTCATTTAGTTATCAGAGTAGAACTGCTGACTTCAGAATTAAATACTGGCCATCTAAACTCTATACTTACTAATTAATCTATCAGAATGTTTTTTTTTCTTTCTTTCTTTCTTTCTTTCTTTCTTTTTTTTTTTTTTTTTTTTTTTTTTTTTTTTTTTTTTTTTTTTTTTTGAAATTTGCTTTTGAAATAAGAAATTGAACATAATATTTTTAGTTGTTAATAACAATTTTGATATTCATATTTTAAATTTAGAATTATTTCTTCAGTTTTTGCTATTATTATTAATACCTCGTATAAAGAACATTCGTATTTTTTAAATGGAATTTTAATGATTTCTTTTCTTTTAGAATTTTAAATAATATGTAAATTTATAAGATTTAAATTACATACAGAAAATTCACTTTTGATTATTAATAAGGAAATTCCTCTCTCGAAATTTAATATATGTATATTTTATACTCATTTCTGGTTTTTCAAAAATTAACATAATGCATTTAACACGTATTTATGTAAATGAAAAACAAATTAAAGAATTATTTTCAAAATTGTTTTACCACCGTTATTTTTTTAGAAAAAATATTACCCCCAAAATGTGATTTTAAAATGTCAGTGCTTGGACAAATTTTAACTGTATGTGTTGCTTGATATAATATATATGTAATATAATGTAATATATGTCTCAAAAAATAATTGTATAAACATAACTCCTATTTGAATTGAAATTACTGGCATACAACGTGTTATGAATGATTAGGAATGAAAATTAGTTAAAAAAACATAAATAAAGTAGATGTAATTTCGGAAGAAACATATTTTTAGTTTTATGGCATTTTAAACGTGCGTATATAAATTTTGAAATAATTTATTTGTAAAAAATTAATTTAAATAATTTCCAATGATATAAACTAAGATCAGAAACAACTTTGAAAACTAAATTTGTAATTTAATCTACAGATCATTTACATTGCGGTTGATACCATCTTATCAAATTGAAATATGGGGTATAAGATAAAAAATGAGCTCGACACATAAATATATAATAATTACATCTTTTTACTTATTTTATTGCTACTCAGATGAATCATCTTGAAAATGTATTCAATCTTGAGAAATATAAAAAGAAATTACTTGTCGTTTAGAAGTATATTTACTCATATAGTATCGTCCATCTGTGTTACCTTGTAAAAAAGAAAATTCTCCTCACTGTACAATTCATTTCGAAATAATATTAAAATAATCCTTTTAAAATAGAAAATAAGAAAAAAAGTGTTAAGAAAGTTAGTCTATGATTTTTTTGGTAAATATGAATTGATAAATGCATATTTATATTCAAATAGATAACATTTCTCGTAACAAAAAAATTTTTTTCTTCAAATCGCAGCTTTTGTTGTCATTTTAATGCTTTTGAAACATTAAAGAAATTTTATAATGAATTTCCTTTACTATTTTAAAAGCATTAAAGAGAGGGTGTAGCTTAGAAAACTTACTAATGCAACTTTTCTTCGCTATTTTCCATTTAAATTTTTTCATTGTTCATTTACTTATTTATTTTGAGAAAATAAAATAAAATATTTTATATTTTACCTTTAGAAAATATATTACATATTTCAAAATGAATTTTTTCTTTTGAAATATTTCATATAATGCAAAATGTTTATGATTTTTGCATATTTTTCACAACTTTTGTACAATTTTTGTCATTTTCTAATACTAAAGTAAAATTCGACTTTTTTTTTAAACTGGAAAAGTTTATTTTTTTTCTTTTAAAATAAAATTATCAATATGATGATGATTTTATCTTTTAAAGCATTTTAAATAATTCCAAATGTGACATTGTTTCTTTTCATGTATTGTTAGCAGTATTTTCTGTTGATTTAAGATCAGTTTCAAACTCAAAAGTAAATTTGGACATATTTTGTGCTTTCTATGACTAAGAGAGTCATGTATAAGGGCTTCTGTATAACATACATGTTCATTATTTTTTAATTATAAAAAAAAACATAACAGGTTTTAGTAGATTTTTATTTAGTAATGGAATAAGTGAGATATTATTTAGTTCAACCATAAAATGCTTAAATAATTTAGTATTCTTCATATTGAAAATGACTTTTGACAAAAATTAAATTTAAATTATGTTTATGATTTTTCTGAAAATCGTATGGCTTGTTGATTGTCTTAGGCCTTGGACTCAGTAGAGGGGCATACTGGTTTTGGACAGCACTCAGGGTATTTTCCTTCATTTCTGACAATTTTACAACCAGGAGCGCGGAATTCTGGGCATCTAAAAAAAGAAGAAAAATTAATATTCTACAAAAAATAAACAATATTTGAAATTAAAAATTTAATACAGTTAAAAACCAATTAAAATTTAAATTACGTTTGTATGAAACTATTAACAGTTATAATATATTTTATTCTTATTAGTAAGTTTTTATATAAAATCAGTTTTACATTTTAAAGGATTTAATAATTTATATTTAACTGTAAAATATATATGCTGTAATAGATTTAAATTTCTTTTTATAAATATTTTTTTATTTTTATTTGCAAAATATATTTATTTAACTTTATTTTATTAAGTTTGTTTAATTCGTGAAATATTCTTGATAAAGTTAATACTGTTTAAAAGATTTGTGCTAAATTTACCACTAATAATTGAATAAATATTCAAAAGTTACTTCAATATAAAAGAACATTTCTGTAAAAAATTAAATATTTTTCTCTAAGTACAGTTTTATTTTTTATAAATAATTTTATATGCAAGCCGAGCTTCCTAGGAGAAGTGTTTACTAGAAAGCAGTCATTTAAAATAAAACATGCAAATAATTGAATTTTCTTTTAATCTAGCCTTTTTGAATATTAGTTTTTATAACCACAATGTGTTAAATATTTTATATTGTATTGTACAATAATATTAGTTTATTTATTTAAAAGTTAGTTTTTGCTTAGTTTACCTGCCATGGTACCTCAATAACCTTTCTTGTACTTTGTACATGAGGGCTGAGAATTTGCAACTTAAACCGACCCACTCTATTAGCATCCATATCCAAGATAATTACTGAAACCACGAACTGTTGAACTGCAATTCAGAGCGCTATCAGACTAGATAGTTCGAAGAGTTAATTTTGATTGAAATTTATTTTTTTATTCCATTCTTATTTCGTGTGCTAAAAGCAACGTGAATTTCTTCTGTGGTTTTGTTTCTTTGAGAACATGTTAAGAACAAGATTATCTCTAACTAAGACATAACCTTTATCTATTTATTTTTAAGAATCGAATTCAAATTGTGTTACAGACATTTAAAGTTAGGGCGTTTAGACTCTAGTAATCTGTATATGTGGACAGATGTGGTTGTATGTATTCCATATATATATGGACATCTATTTAATACCATCCTGCACCTTTACCATTCAATTAATTATTGCTTATGAGTTAATTGAATCTTATGATTTGTACTGCACTATCCCTTTTAAGTTATCATTTATGACACAAATTCTCTATACGATGTCAATTTTCCTCAACCCTTGCTTTTAAGTAATGAATTTCAGGGAATTTAGTAATTTTTTCCAATGATTTTTTTATCAAATTTATTATACAATGGAATTATAATTGATCCATACCCGATACTGAAAATTGTTCCGTTAGAATGGCAGATATGTTTTGCGCATGGATGCTCTGTGTGGGTTTCTTCTCCTACAGAAATCTTTCCATATCTGGTATCACAAAATCCTGAAATTAAGAAGAAGCAACACAAATTAATCTTTATAAATAATAATTATATGCGTTAATCTAACATAAAAGTTAATACATAAATCATACTTCATACAAATACACAAAGTATTCAAAGTGCATATTATTTACATTATGTGATAAAAATCTTAATAAATATCTTTAAAATATCTTGTTACTTTTCAACAAATTAATGTGAAATATTCATTGGGAAGTTTTTGATGGAGCTTGTATGCTATTTACTTTAACAAAACCCAAAGAATTATAAAAATATAGCATTTTATTTTATGAATTACCTTAAATAAATCATATAAAATGCTTTGAGTATCTGGTAATCTAACGAAAATATATTTTACAAAAAGTACTGTTAAATTATAATATAAAATTATTGTTACCTTTCTCTGTTGAGGCAGACAAAGCCAAGGCTGCCAAGCCAATACACAAAAATACAGTAAGTAAGCAATTCATATTCACTTCTCTGAGTATTTTTCAGACAGCTAAAATATAAAAATATGATACAATGAAAAATTATACTAATTTATTGAATATATTAAGAACATAGTTTAAAATATATAAATATCAAAGAAGCATTTATTTGTTTATCTATGACATGCTACACATCATTTCCGTTATATATATATATATATATATATATATATATATATTTATATATATGGCCACCCAACCTGTCTAGTGGTTAGCGTAACTGATTAGGGATGGGGAAAACTTGGGTTCGAATCCCGGCTCGGTTATGGATATACTTTCTCTCTCTCTCTCTCTGTTTCTTGTGCTTTCCTCAGATGCTGGATGAATGTGACCTGCCCTATAAACGAGTTTGTGGTGGTGTGGCGTGGGCGATGCTGCTCGTACCTCCGTGACTTGGTTCACAGGTGCCCACCGGGTAACTATAAAATGAGTAGCAGTTTCCAGCCTTGTTGCGGCTAATGTACTATACTTGCTCAAGGGTGCAACAATATATATATATATATATATATATATATATAAATATGTACATATATCCAATTTCATAGAAATAAGAAGATTTAATTATTGAAGTATAGAAGATGTTCTTATTTATAACAGGTTATATTTTTCATAAAGCAATAAATTATGTGTTCATTCTATTGCATGAATCTCTTGAATCGTAATATTAAATAAATTTACAATTTTAGACTAATAAATTTACAAATTTATTATTAAATAATTTTACAAATAAAAATTTATAAATTTCAAATAATAAAAATAAATTTAAAATTTACAAATTTCATATATAATTTACAAATTTCATTTAATAAAGTAATGAATTATTATTTATACAAATATTTCAAAATAAAAAAAATTGCAAAACAAAAGAATTTTAATTTTGATCTTTTAAATAATATTTTTTACAACAATTAAAGCCATACACTTTTCCTAGTTACCTTATGAGTAAAGGAAAAATTTTATATCAAATTCTATAATTTTAAAATATTATTATTTGTATAAATGTTGAACACACACATAAATTATGCAAATTCAAAAATTTCACTTTAGTTTTAATTTTCTTTTATATACAATATAATTTTTTTACACTTTAAGGAATATTAAAAAAAATGATCTGAATTTAAAAAATATAATTATAAGTATTATGAATTTGTTTTCTTTTTGAAATTGCTTTCAATGCGAAAAATAAGGTTTCACTTGAAGAAAAATTCCATTTAAATTCTAACTATCACTTAATAAATTCTTATTTTCATAAATCTTTGAATGAAATTTTAATCCATGTAAGTGTTTTAGTTATGTATCTTTTGTAATTTCATTGTGATCTGATCACAAAAAAATCGCCATCATAATCAAATCTTAATTAAAAATTCTTTGCATTCCTATTTCGTGGAGAGTTTTTAATTTTCTAATTTATAATTGTAAATTTTGCTTCATATTATTCACTTAACTATAATAATTTGTATACTGTCGTATTGTTTGCCTCAGAATTAATAAAAATCTAACATGTTTATATAGTTAAATATATGTTTAAGTCCTTCAAAAATACTGATTTTTGCAACACTCAAATGAATAAAAATGAAATAATCATCTAAATATAAAAAATAAAGGGATTCAAAACATTTTTAAAATAAAGAAATCTCATGAGAGAGAAGAAATGCTTACTTGTCAACTCTGGGACTTCTTGAGTGAAGTAATGTATTGATGTGAATGTTATTTTTGCTTTTATAGCAGTAAGATATAAGAAAGATACTTTTTTATAGTTATTAATGGAAAACTTTTTGAAGTATGAATTGTAATAAATCACCATAAAAGCCATTTGATGTCTGAAAAAATGATAAAATACTACTTACATCTGTGTATTCACCGGTATTTTGTGCAGGTATCAGCTGTATATACCTGGTATTTTCCAAGTTAGTAATATAAAATTCATATTATGTATAATTAAGTTTCTTTTAGAGTTTATTCAGGTATATTGTTTATTCTTAACCAGTTCATATACAAACAAATGTGACATTAGGATTGTTTCAACTACAAAAAATCTAATGTTATAATAAACTATTTTATTTATTATTCGATTTATAATCTTACATGAAACATAAAAATAATGAAATTATATCAAGTCGTTTTTTGATGTTATTTCGAATTTAATCTTAAAGATAATATCGCAAATCTATAAATTACAATTGACACTTGTATTTCGATATATATGATTAATTTGAATTGCATCTAAAACTTACAAAACATGTTGTCTTTTTTCCATTTTGTTATATATTTTATAGTATTTTCCTTTAATAAAAAGATATCTTAACACTAATGCTTTATGCTGTTACCAAAATTAATATTAATTACAGGAATAATGTTCTTCATTATGTTTTTTGTCATTATTATACATTGTTGTTTTTGTATTGTATAAAATAATAATGTAATATTTTAATACATTATTTATTGAAATATATATTATTATTCACACCAAAAGAAGCCTGAAGAACAATGACAATATTTCTATCGATATTCGTATCGATAGGGTCACTCTTCGAGCGTTAGGATTAAATCCAAGGTGTGAGGGAAAATGTTTGGTGAGTCACTGCTAACATCCACGAATGAGATAAGAATCGCAAAGAACTTTTGAGTTTGAGGACAAAGTACTGAAAATTTGACAAACAACTCAACATATGCTCAAAGGATTATTAAAATAACACTATTTGTATTATTAATAATTTTTAAAAATCTATTAATCGAATAAATTAAACACAATCAACACCTCATCAATTGATTAATAACCAAGAGAAAAGATCGATACCTAGTTATAAATCAATGGAACCGGTATATATATATATATATATATATATATTGTTGTTCCTAATGTCAGATGTTTAGCTTTGTTACTCCAACTTCACACAATAAAAATTTTTAAAATCATTTAAAAACAATTATCTGTCCTTTAAAATCTCTGGAATCGTAAAATTTAGGCACATGAGTATATAGTTTGGAGATGGCTGTTCAGCCCTGCACTAATGGCAGCCCTAAAAGTTCCACTCTCTTTGAAGATATGTAAGGTATTTAATGTGTCAATTCGAAAAGTGAGAGAGAACCAATTGCCTTTTCCTCGAAATATTGAACTGGTGACACGAATGGGTTCTTTCTCCAAAATTTCGAATGCGTTCAGGATCAAGACACTCTCTAAAAGCGCATTTAATTCAATTGATTTGATTGAGTACATTTCTATGTAAGTCAAGCTGGCATTGTCCTGCAGGGTGTCAGCAGATGTAGGTTTTGGCGAGCTATCGGTACTTTAATTACCTTTCAAACCAACATGAGAGGGGACCCATTGCAAATCGTTTATTCATCAAAAATCCAAACAGTAAGATCAAGTATATTCAGGCTTGTCACATCTCCCACAGTCGTCCAAAGAGAAAGATGTTGAAAAGAAAGCATGACTGTCAGATATAATCCTCATATTCTTGAAGACCAATTCAGTGGACTGTTCAATAAAGTAAAGTCAACCACAACAGACGATAAGATTTCTGATCCCGAGATCAAATATGACACTATGTGTCTCTCATTATGCAATTCACTTCCGGAAACACCAGCATCTCACACACTGCTGTCACAGAATAGAACTTCAGTACAAAATCGTGATGACTTGTATCAAGGGCCATTTGCAAAGTAAATTCAATAAGTCCGTTATTTAGCACTCCCTGGACTGGAGTTCTGCAGAGAAATATACTTTTTCTAGGTCAATCTTTTTCAAGAAGGTCAGCAAGAAAAGGGCTTCAAGGAATGAGATTTCCAAATCAAATAAAAGAAGTCCCATCGCTCTTGTTAAGAAAGAAGGATTACTCTTTAAACGCTGATTGCAATATATAGTAAGAAGCAGATCATTCTAATACACCATATATATATATATATATATATATATATATATATATATATATATA
>JAPDSC010129579.1:21071-33823 GCA_026290005.1 Latrodectus geometricus
ATATATATATATATATATATATATATATATATATATATATATATAGTAATTGTCTCATAAGATTTGAAATAAGACATAATAAGTTTGAAAAATGTTTTCAGAAAAATGTTTACATATACTACTCACTTAATCCATTCAATTTATTTACTTACGTTAACTCTAAGTTGGTGTCTTTTTCGACAATTTTAGATGAAAGAACATTTTAGTCCAACCTAGTTAATTCACTTATTTATTACAAAAAATTATATTAATAGTTATATTTTCAATTTAATTTAAATATTAACAACCAAATTTAGATTTCACTTATATTTTGTGTCAACAGTGAAATTTATGATAAATTTAATCTTTGGACGAATAAGAATTCGCTTTTGTATTTATTTGTTAACTTTTTTCTGTTTTGTTGTTCGACATTTGTTTATAATTTTTTTATAATTTTTTATTAATATTTATTATATAATTTTTATATAGTCATCTGTTTATAATTATTATTATATATATTTATAATATTTTTTATCCATTTTTTATATAAAATTATAAATAATTTTTTATAGTTTTTTTTTTGTTGTGCAACATTTGTTTATAATTTTTTTATATGGATCTGAGGTATAATTACCTCCCATTATGGATTATATTTGTTTGTAGTTTTTGTTTTTACCATAACAGCAAAAGCTGACTGAGGCTAGTTGAGCTGAATTTTCACTGTCATTTACAAATTGTTTGATTTTTTTACATTTTTTATTACCGTTTTTTTATGTTTATCTTTAGAGGTTTTAATATACTTATTTATATTTAAAAATGCCAGAAAATATCTTTGGAATATCAAGATGATTTACATTGAAAACCAGTTATTTTTAATATAATTAGTCTCACTTTGTTCCTCTTTCAATTGTAAAAATATCTTTAAAGCTTTCATTTTTAAAACAAGATGAGTTAAGAATACAAAATTGTATAAACTTTGGAAGGTATTATAGTCCTATTATTACATCTGCTCTTTGTTCTCTGATACTGTAATATGTTGCCCGCATTGTAATAAAACATCACACGTGAACTTTACTATTTACTTAATCTGAATTCGTAATGTTGAACTGAAAACACAAATGCTTTTTTACTGCTTTAAAAATAACGTATCATTTTTTACACTTTATTACATGCATGTGTTTGCATTGATATTAAACTTTACCACACATGCTACTTTGACATTTACTAAATTTGTTTATTCAGATGAGTGAGACATATTTAACACGCTGATGTATTCATGTTGCTATAAATATTTATTTCTAAAACAGACTAGTTTAATAGAATCATTCTCTTTAATACTTTTGTAGTTAAAGTAAAACAGTGCGGTAAGTTTGTGAACCATGTATAAAAATATTTTTTTATGTAGTATATATTAAACTTAGTTTATTATAGTATACAGGCGTAGGAATAATATAGAATTTGAGGGTATTATTTGCTTTGTTTCTCATTAAATTCAAGAAATGTGAATCAGAGATTTTTTTTCATAGTATGGTAGCTTTCTGATATTCTTCTTGATGAATTTGTTTCTAACATGCGATTGGATAAAATTTATTTTCTTCCAAATATAGTATCAAGTATAATCAATTTACATACTATACCTTGAAGATATATATTTGATTGAATTTACCAAACAAATATCCAACTTCGAATTCTCAGCAAGTTGGAATATACTATTTTGGATTTCCTATATTTGGCAGCAGCTAAAGATATAGAACACAACATTTCAGTTTGAATCGGTAAAATATTTTATTTGAATAAATCCTCGCTGTAAGAAATGAATGTGCGCCCCTATTTTGATGTGTACAATTCCTCTCAGCTTGAAGCATTTGAATGGACCAAAATAGATCACATAAAATTGGTTTTTCATCAAAGCTACAGCGTCTACAGCGACATAGTACGAGACGCAATGATAAAAATTGACAGTCAGTGTATTCAATAGAGGAGATGGTTAGTAAAATAATAGTAATTAAAATACAATACGGAAATTTATATGGTATCTAAAAATATTAAAACATAGTTACATAATGGAGCAACTGTAAATAAATTTCCAAAATTGTGACAATATTTTGTAGTAAAAATAAAAATATTTAATGTTAGATTAAGATCACATGCTTTACTCTCAAATAATCAAATGAAAGATATAATATAAAAAAGAAACATATCCGTGCTTTTAAGAGGATACCCTAATGTAAAACTTCTAAAATATTGACAGATTGAGAATATTATAAGACAAATTCATCGCCGTTTTTACAGACGATATCGATTATAGTCAAAGTTTAAGTCGATATTAGATTATAAGAAAAAAATACAATTAGAAGTTGAAACACTTTTAATAAAAGAATCATGATACTGAAATTCAAGAAACAATGACTACGGAAACAAAAAAAATGAAAGTACTCCACGTATTAGTCTATTGTTGTAATTTGTGTCACCATCAACAGTAGAGCGTAATGCAATAAAATCTGTTTGCGTTTAACATAATATATCTAAAGCTTATAAAAATAAAATCTAATGCATACATTCGCTTAAAACAACACTTTTATATTCTTAATGTTGAATATCATATTTAATTATAATTAGTGGTTTTAATTTCAAAAACTAAAAAAATGCATAGATATAACTTTATGGTTATAGTTTTAAAATAAAAATAATAAAGATTGAATACTGAGTTGCATTTTTTAATGTTAGTAAAATAAAAAATATATTATACGTTATGGATTATTAACTTCCTTACCCAGGCAGTGAAACTTGAGACATTATTTTTTATTTCGAACTGTAAATAAGCTAAAAAGAAAAATAATTATCTGGGTGCATGTAAGAAAAAAAAATTTGTAAACTATTTATATTAGTCTAAATAGTTATTTGCTTTTGGACAGCTTTCATATTATCTTACATAAACATATCAAATGAAAGCATTTCAAAAAATGTTTTTTGAAATTTTGTTTCCATTCATAATCACAAAGCAATAAGTCTCTTATTCAAAAATTATTCTTTTAAACACTAATTAATTTATTTTAATTTGGGGTTCAACAGAAAAACTTAATTAGTTCGTATATCATTTTGATATTTGTATTAATTTTATATCTAGTAAATACTTTTTAGAATTTAAATTACTATATTGTCAACTATATTCTAATTAAAATTTATTACGAAAGAACTTTTATCAATAGTTCAATTAATTGCCTTTAAGCAAAGATTAGCGCATTTACATTCGCTTTGGGCTCATTGATAACTAATATTAAATTTTAATATTATTCTATTAGTGAAGTATATATTGTTAACTAATATATATAGACAATGAAATGGGTTGAATTGGCGCAAATAATTTTGGCTGGAGATAAATTTCGCCAGTCTTGGTAATTCTAATTTGATGCACTAGATATGGTAAACCTAACTATTTTTGGAATTCTTTTTTCGCCATTTTGGTTCTTCCTTGGCGCTTTAGCGCTAGAACTTTACTGTGAAATGACATAATGAAAATATCAATAAGCATTTGACAACTTTATTATTGCTATATTAATTTACAAAAATCGGGTTGATACTTGATTCTAAATTGCCTTCTTAATTCGGCTCTCGTTATTAAAACATTGCCAAGATTATCGACAAGTTAGTAATATTTATATATAATTTCTGGTGTGCATGTCTCTTTGTTTTGTTTTTCAATATGGCATTAAAAATTGTAATAAGTTTTCGTTACGTTAATACATCAAATCACAGAAATCCATATGATGACAAGCAGATCTTGATTGTTCTGTTTTCGCAAATAATTTTTCACATTACAACTCTAGATATTTTCATTTTTTTGTAATTTTTTATTTCTTTTACGCAAATTTGGTTGAGAAATAGAGCATCATTTCTAAAAAATGAAATATCATCCTTCTCCTGCTTCTGTCAATTAAATATAGTCATCATTTTTTTTAATTGGAAAAAATATTACTTTATCGCCAAAATTGATAAATCAATTTTGGCACTAAAGAATATGAGGTGAAAGAGTTTATGATTGTCTTCCGTTTGGCTCTTTTCTGCTGTTTATGTATATGATTAGAGAGTTTATCGTGACAGCCGTGAAAGTCAAGTAAAATCCAAATTAATTCCAATATGATAAAAATAATTTAATCATGACTTATAAATAATGGCCACACTAATGATAAAATGAATGAAACAGTGTTGTCTGTATATTTTTGATTTGAAGTGAAAAAGTTCTTTAAAGACTGTTAGTAAAGATAGGTTATCACTACAATTTTGTAAATTCACATCAAAGGTCCTGTTAACGAAAATAGTGATATTTTTATACTAAAATGTATTGCTATGATACACTTGGGTACCCTAGATATTTTCAAAATGAACGAAAAAGTAAAACAGAATCTCTCACGGTAACAACCTTCCAATAGAGATTGTCTTTTGCGTAAGACACTGTTTCCGGTGGGAATTCTACCTTCTAGATTTACAGAAAAGTTTTTGTAAACAACGTCGCCGTCTGGACGAAGATATTTGCCAGGAAGTTTTCTAGACTACGGAAACAAAGCAATTTGATGCTTTACTTCCTTTTTCAAAAAAATTTCACTTCCTTTTTACAGAGCTCTACTCGTGTAAAAAGCAACAAAAAACTTTGGATTAATTAATGCTCAATGTTCATTTAGCAATCGACGGAAATATCTGTTAGAAGACATGAAAAAATCTTTAAAATTATTTTGAAACTTCCTTTTATAGAACTATTTACTTAAGAAGATACTATAAAGTTTTCAAAATGAAAATGTAAATTTTATATAAATTCGTCTTAATTTTTGTTTTTGTAATAGAGTTACATATGAGACATTTATCAATAGAAATTTCATTTAACATTCAAAACGAAAAAAAAGTCAGGAAATTGTTACTTTCCTGACTTTTATCAGTTGAACAAAAATTGAACAGCTGATCAACAGTTATTGCTAGTTGAGCTACAATTATTACCAGTTGAACAACAAAATTTGGCACAAGTGTTACTAGTGCCAAATTTTGATTAGTCTTGGAAGTGTTACTTCCAAGACTAATCAAAATTTAGCACTAGTGTTGCTTGTGCCAAATCTTGATTAGTTTTGGAACGTAAGTTAAATGGTAAATGCTATGAAATTTAGCTCAAGTGTTCAGGAATTCAATTTCTGCTTCTGATAAGTTTGCCGAATTTAGTGTTGTCTATATATTGTAGCTCGAATTAAAATTCATGTTGAAAAATTCAGCGTAGAGAGCCAATTAAAATAAACTAAGTTAGAAAAAACTCTTTCTCAAACATAGAACTAATTTTATTTAAAATTTCAAAACTTTTTTTAACATCTTAAACCTGAAATTAAAATTTTTCTGCCCTATAATATGTTCAAAATTTGTATTTAAATGCGTTAATAAATACTTGATCCAAGAAAAATGAAATAAATTATTCTGTTTTCTTGTCTCAGTTTTTTATAATTTCATAAAAAACATTAATTTCAAAACGAGTCTAATTTCTTTAAAATAAACTATAAAATATAACTATAAGTGTTAAAATACACTAATAAAAATAGCATTATTATTATTTAGAAACAATGAGATTTTCTTATTAATTTGGTTATAAGATTTTTATAAACTGCAACATTTCTATTAACCATGAAGTGATTATTTCGTTACAGTTGAGATCATGGCTAAACCACTTTTTATTGTTTTTAAATGTTTTGAATATCATGAAGGTTTTCTCTTTCAATTAATGTTTTTTTTTTTTTTTTAATTTAAGAAAACAAAATTATCTCCCTGTGCACCAAGGAATATCACACAGGGCCCGAAGGTACAACTAATGCACAACATATTATCTTAAAGACAAATCATGAGATGAATTACTGAAATTTTAAAATCTTCAGCGATATTTCTTCTAAAATTTCCTTAAATCTCTATCTTTTTCTATAGTTTGTACATTGTATTTATTTTAATTTTTTGGTGTTTTCTTGAAATACAAAAGTTTTTTAAAGATTGTTCTTACAGTGTTTGGCATCAAATTGATGATTGACAAATAGCCTAATGCTATTGGGAAATCATTTTAACTTTCACTTTGTAATTGGATTTCAAAAGAACTTTTTAAGAATTTTGGACAGTAATTACATGTCTCCAAGGAAGATTCGTGTTGAAACGAGAAACGCGTAATCTATCTCACGTTGTTCAACAATAGCGGCAATTGTTTCCTAGACATTTCATTCTGGAAAGCGGTTCCTACCATCGTGTTCTCATAATTTACAATAAACTTCAAGAAATTTATGTTATTCAAGTTCAATCAATTAATATAAATGGCTATTTTATTATCTAATTTGATCATAGATAAACCTAAATTGGTATAAAAACTGTAGAATCCAAAACGAGATTAACGTTTCTGCATGACAGCATTGTAAATCTGCCTTACGATTAGAAGATTAACATGCGATTAAGAAAAACATAAAATGTTGACCAAAAAGTTCACTAAAACTCCGGTTGCTATTGAAAAAATTCATTTGAAATTAAACATAAATGGTTTTTCAATTATCTTGATTATTTTATACTATGTTTGTCGTTTACCGATTTGGAAGATATATATATTCTTATAGGTATGATAACTTCATTGTATACAATGCTATCTCAAATTTTCAGTTTTTATGATAATTTCCTTGCCACACCAGAACCACTGTACTTATCATGAGTTAATTAAGTTCTTGTTTAGTATTTTATAAAAAAAAATAATATGCATCAGCATAAAGAAATTCAAGATCATCAGCTCAGCAAAACTGATGATGAATCTTTGTGATGAAGTTAATGATATCATTTGACTTCCATAAACTTTCAGTGAATGTCATCAAGTATATTCATCGTATATCTTTTAATGAATTGTTTGGCTTAACACGGATTCTATAGGCTAATATCGTTTACAATATTCAAGATTTATTTCCTAATGAATTTATTTATATAATACTGTATTTTCGCCTTTCACGGATCAGATGGTTGGAACGGCACGAAACCATCACTAATTTACAATAAAGAAGACTAAATGTTCAATTTTAATGTGACTGATCATTTTCAGTATACTTTGATTGGAAACAGTTTTAATGTCTTGAAGATTGATTAATGAATTAGCAAAATTAATACGCAACACAATACTACTTTTTTACTCTTTGCTATAAAATTAAAAGCACATAATGTAGTTCTATAGCTAATATGACTATCCACAAAATTATGCATCCAGTTTGTATACTAATCATCAACTCAGCATTAGTAATACATTGATGCTAGCTAAATTCTTATAACTTTTTAAAATTTTGCACTTGAGAATTATGAACTCAAAACTACTAACATCATATAATTGAGACATATTTAACTTACACTATTCTCTAATATTATAAATAGATGGCGCTACTATCAAACATACCTGATTAATTCATTACAAATAATTCACGAAAATCTAGAACTATTTTTTCCCCATTTATATTATTATTTGTAATGAGTTTTAGATCTCATATTGACAATAAAAGACATGTTTTAGTGAAATAAATCTATCCAGATTCAAATTATATTTCACTGTGTTTAGTATTATTGTCAAATGTTGTTACAATAACACAAAAAATGTATCATCAACATACTGTTATTTGAGCTGCTTATTTTTTTTATAATTTAGACTGTTTCTTAGCATCAATTTTAAAATAGGAATTGGATCAAATTTAAGCAAAAAAATAACTATTTACATTTTACAATTTCAAATTCAATTTTCAATTAAAAAAAACAGTAAATGAATCTGGTTTGTAAGACTATAGGGTTAAAAAAATGCAAAAACTTACAGCAGGCTAACCAAAAGTCAGAAAAGTGTTTGTTCAGTAATGTTTTTGAGTCATTCAGTCGGAAAAATTTATATACTATATTAAAGCCACTTTTTTTCTTAAAGTTAGAAAAGCCGCTTAGCCCCAATATTAAAGAAATGTATTTCAATTTTCTCTGAAACGTAATATGAAATTAATACTCCCGGAATCTTTTAATTGATTTTTTTCCGGGTGTCTGGAATTTCTTGTTGCAACATGAACAAACATGTATAACTTTCATAATAACTATTTTATTTCAGTTCAATTTCATATAGATTGTTTATTTTATATTCTTAGTACTTAAATTTTTTTATTGAAGGAATGCTATCTTAAATGCCTTATATTGTATAATACATAGCTACATTATAATTACATACTGATAAAATTATATTACAAATATATACATATATTGTATAAACTTTTCTTGCATTCAATGAGTTACGTATTTCGGACAGTCTACTTTTTCACAACAATCGGGATAGGGTCCAGTGCCTTTTACGATTTTGCATCCGGGAGCATGAAATGTTGGACATCTAAAAGTAAAATAGTCATTTTTCATTATTTAACATATAACTCTTATAAATTATGTTTTATAAATTGAAATCATAATTTAAATATGTTTTAATTGGAAATATTCACACTATTTTGTTAAAATGTGCTTTTAAATAACAGTTTTGAATCAATCAGTAATTTTCTCTTACCTACAGCATGATTGTAAATAGAAAAAAAATTGTGCATAAATTTTTAGAGTAAAAAATAATACCTATTATTTTAATGAAGGAAAAAGGAAAAATGAATCTCTAAAATAAAACTCCAATAAAAAAAATTCGGTTGATCTTACAAAAAATATACTTATAAAATAGCAATAAATAAAATTATATGACGACTCAACGAAGCAAAAAAATAATGTAATATATGATGTTAAGTGTAAAATTTTATTCATTTATTTTTTGTTTATTTGATTGTTTGTGATTGAAAATATTTTTAAAGTAAAAAATAACTTTTGTTATTTAACTAAAAACATCATGTTGAAATTTTTTAAATTTGGCATTTTATTATTAATTGTATTATGTTATAAATACTTTATAAAAATAAACATCACTTGTTTTCTAATTTGATGTATGATGCAATTAGTCTTGATTCAGTGAAGAAGTTTCATTCATTTTGAGAATTAAATTCCTTATAAAAACTGATTTTTCACCTTAATAAAGATTTAAAATCTTAATCATAAATCGTAATATATTCTGTTACTTAAAATGTCCTAAATTGTACTTCTTCAGTCTGCAAGCATTGACTTTTCAAAACAGTTTTTAACTACCAAAGTGACAAAAATCGGATGAGTAAAAATAAGCATCTGCTATCTTCTACTTTAATGTTTGCAAATTTGACTTCAGACATTTAAAAATGGTGAAAGGCGTTATCACAAAAAGCAGAATTATCTCATTTCGTTATTTTAAAATAACGTTCTCTAGTAATGGAGACTTCTAATTCTTTGACTCATAGTCCCTGATAATCAAAGAACAGAGAAAGCATGCATTTTTCTGCGATGAACTAGCTTTTGAATTTTTTGTAACTAAAAGACGAAGGTAATGGCTCTGCGAAATCAGAACTTTTAAATCATGTTCTTTAAGGTAGTACCAATTTTTGTCTCTTGCAGCATTGAGCTAAGGGTTACATTTAACACGGAAACAGACCAAATACTTCATGCAACCATTCAGTAGTTTTAATATTTCATAACCAATCATCTCAAATTGTATTGCATATTAAATTGAAATATCAGCCATCACTGAATTTATCTAACTATTTACAAATGTGATATTCTACTGATACTCCACATCTTTTTTCTTAGATATGCTCCTCTAAACACTCTAGTCGTTTTAAAAAGAATGTGTTCTGGTTTATTGATCTCCGGCTACTAAAGAAGGTATAACAGTATGTTGGTCTTGTTGGATGCATCCAATGCCTCTTGTTATTTATAATTCAGCATTTTTTACACACACTTTGGAAATAAACAAATGAATTCCATCTCTGTGACACATAACGTATGTATTTACTACGACGTTTCACTCTAACCACCATGAACGTAAAATTCAATTGCACCTGAAATTAAATCTCTTATTGGTTAGCCTATAGTTTAAGGTGCCCCCTTGATTCTCGCCAAGTTATGGTCGTGGTTGAACGCCTAGCTGGGCAAAATCCTATCATGTTTTGATTGCAACAGAACAATTTATTGTTCTGTGCCAACAAAAATCGCCAATAAAATCGATACCCAAACAAAAATCACCAAGTTTGCCAAGAGGGAACACTAAAATGTAGTTTTATACTTTTATTCATATAAATTTTATAATTAACTAATAATCATACATTAAACTATTTTCATAGGACAAGACGAAATAGACTTTTAAGAAGAGAGTGAAAGGTGAACTAAATTTTTAGATGAGATACTTAACGGAATAATTCACTTATTGAAGCTTTATTAAAATTGGATTCAAATGAAACGTTTTATCAAAATTCGCCCAAATATCCACACACACATATTGCTATAACATTTGCCTACTTACCCTATACCAGACATACTTCCATCATTATTGCAATGCATTTTATAACACGGATTTGCAAGATATTGGAATCCTCCATATGGTATCTTTTCACCATTGTGCTCGCAAAATCCTGAAAAGTATTAAAACCTTTTAACTGCACAGTCTATAAGAAAAAAGTTGGCATTAAATGTTTGTGTGGCTTGAAAGTTAGCTTCTTTTATTCTTATTCTAATTTAGCTCATTATTTAATTTACATTTAATTCATTGATTCACTTTATATTTTGATAGAAATCCCTGGTTAGTGATTGCATAATGAACTATTTAAAATGTTAAATTTGGACTTGTTAGAATAACTTTGTTTTCATTCAGTAAAAGAATGTAATGTATATTTTTTAATAGATACGATTATAATTTTTTTTTAAAATGCTCTAAAATATTCACTATAATTTAAATGAAATATTTTTGCTTATGTAGATACACAAGTGTAAGAAATACAAGAATTTTTTAAAGTGGGGATATTGTATAGGCTTCAATCTATTTCACTTAAATTCCGTTCAAACTAGTTTTCACTATGGATTAAAGTCTACTCAATGTTAATCCGACATCTCATATAATTTCCTATTTTGAATTGCGATCGCTTTAACTGTGATCAAATTTTTTTTCCATATTGCAAAAAAAAAAGTCTAATATTTGACATATTAATCTAGATCGTTAGCAAAAGTAGTATATCGACATTGATGACAATAGTGTATGAACTTTAGACGACAAAAATTTAAAATAAATGCTTAATCTAAAACATATGCAGTAAATTTGTTAATATAAAGATACATATATTTCTAAAAATTATTTGGCTAGTAATTAATTTAATATAACCATTAATATTTTATTTAGAAAACTTAAATTATCGTTTATTAATATTTACACTTCTTTTATTGTTCATATAAACCAAAATATAAAATTCATTTATTAATATAAGTTATGGTTCAGATTGATATCCTTAACTTAGATCCACATGGAGACGACGTAATGAATATACATTTGTTTCTAAGTGAACAAAATTAAATATGACAGTATGAGGTGTACGAAAGTGTAAACATCTGCTTCTTTACAGTTTCAACCTAGGGTTAATGTATGCAAATAAAGTTATTTTGTTGATAAGTCTTCCTTTATTCACAAATAGAAACTCTGTGGTAAGAAAATCAATGCATACTTAATACCCGTGGTGTAATATATCGCAACTGTTCTGGATTGTGACATACTGAGGATTAAAAAGTATTAATTTAGAGGACAATTTTTTTTGTCGAGTACATAGATATTTGGATTCAGTCACTTCTGCTACTATTTAGTTAGTATTTTGTACCAACCCCAAATCCTGTTAAGTTCATCCTTGACGTTTACTGCACCTGACACAGAGTACAGATCCTTGTCGAGACTGAAGAGTTCAATTCTCCCTCGTTCAGATGACACTAGATGGCAGCACTACAAACTCTCATGTCACCTGTCAAGTTTGAAGTATTCATTCTCCCTCGTTCAGATGACGATAATAGATAACATCACTACAAGTCAAAGGTGGTTTTCGAAGCAGAGACCGAGAAAATGTCCCTAGACCTTGGTGTGCCTCCCTCAGAGATATTGATTTGGAATGGAATCTTGGGTGACTTCGCGACCTCGACGTACTCCAGCTTACCATCAATGTTCTTGGCATTGCTTAGCTGGTCCCAGGGTCAAACTCACTTTCTTTGTTTCACGTGAACAAGCTCTTTCGACTGAGATACCACGGCTCTAGACAATTTGGTTGTTTCATCGTACCTTAGATTCAGATGGGTATAATCTGTAACCAGACTCCACAATACAATAATGGAGATAAAACACAACAACAAATTTCACATTCATTCAGTGGTAAAACAGTACTCTTTAAAACGAAATATCCTGGCTTCTACCTAGCCAGAATATTTCATTTTGAAGAGTACAAGTACAAGAAATCCTGTTTCGATGGGTGCTTGTAGTTTTCCTATTTTTTCCCCTTACAACAGTTAATGATAAAGTTCTCCCACTGGTCAATTTACGTTTTGATTATTAAAATGCCTGGCGACAGCTTTTGGTCGTTTTGACCGATTCGGACTTTCCGATTCAATTTCCGGTGTCAAAAATTAAATAAAGCTGTGCTCTCTGAGTTTTAAAGGCAATGTTGCAGTCTTAATAAAATGAATAGATCCGAATTCATTCCGACTCAATGAGTTGCGCAACAAAAAGGAGATGGGTGTTGGTTTAAGGTTTCTACATCCATATCAGTTACCAGGGAATTTTCCTAATAACTGGTAATAATTTACTAGATTTTCATTCAGAGTTTATTGAGTTCAATTAAGAATTTTCCTAC
>JAPDSC010129579.1:33833-52607 GCA_026290005.1 Latrodectus geometricus
TAGATTTTCATTCAGAGTTTATTGAGTTCAATTAAGAATTTTCCTACATTTTCTTATAATTTTACTAGATTTTCATTCAGAGTTTATTGAGTTCAATTAAGAATTTTCCTAGATTTTCTTATAATTTTACTAGGTTTTCATTCAGAGTTTATTGAGTTCAATTAAGAAATTTCCTACATTTTCTTATAATTTTACTAGATTTTCATTCAGAGTTTATTGAGTTCAATTAAGAATTTTCCTAGATTTTCTTATAATTTTACTAAATTTTCATTCAGAGATTATTGAGTTTAATTAGGAATTTTCCTATATTTCCTTACTTGGGAATTTACCTAAATTTGAATTCTAGTGACACACGAATAGCCTATTATCCATGAAAGGTTTTACATCAGGATATTTATTATATAATATGTGCTGAGTAGCTGTATTTTTTTGAGATAAGTGGATTTGTATATAATACATTTCTATGAAACGGGATTCTTATAATGGAATGAAAATTGTTGTTCGATTTATATTCATACAGTATTATATAATATTAGTCGCTGTCCTTAACAGTGCCATAGTGTAGTCAAAGCTTTTCCGTCTTTTTATACAGGAACAATTAATTATCATGAATCATCTTTAATGGAACAATCACACTTCTAAGAATAAATTTTAATTTCAAATTTACCACGTGACACTATTTATTATAAATATTCTGACCTTCTTCAGCTCTCATTCCCATAATGCATACACTGAATGCGATGCAGAGAAATGCAAATGTTAAACGAGCCATTTTTCTCACAATTTTTCCAACCTCGTTTATTCACCTAAAAAGACGAAGATCATTTATAAATGAGTAAAAAATATTGCAGCGTTATAAGTTTTAATATTCTTTTCGGTTTACATGTTTTTATCTTGTTTTTTAAAATTATAAACTAAACTAGTCTTATTTATTTTTATTATTTAAATTTATTACTTCATATAATTAATTTAACCAATGAAAATAAATTGTGTGCATAAATTTAACTCTTTTTAAAATTATCATCCAACAAAAAAGCAATAATAAGTAAATGTAAAATTAATTAAAGGGCTCTTTTATAAATTAACTTTTCATTTAAAGAGATGAAATACTTTAAACATAATTAAAAATATTATTTTCATATTAATTATTTATTTATAAGCATTTCGACTTCTTTGTCTCTTTAAATATTTCATATAACAAAGAGTACAAACTCTCTTTTAGTATTCATATGTGATTACATATTATATTTATATTAAGAATCATAAATATTTCAAATGTTGTTTCCATTAAAATTTAAAATTCCACATGATATGAAATTTTACTACAAATTCTGCTTCCTACTAAATCCAAAACAAGAAAGAACACCAACTATAAATAAAATGAAAATAATATCTCCACTATTGTATTATTTTCATCAAAAACGTTTATATTAAAATGCAAACCATAAAATGCACCAGCGTTCTTTAATTTCAAATTCAAGAATTAAACTCTGGTTCAAAAATTAAGAACTCTTATCTAAGAGCTAAAATTTTTCTGCATCTTTTGAAAAGCATAAAATCAAAGAATTGCATTTTCCCTTTAAAAATGAATTAGTAAGAAATTATGCTGAGCAAAATAAACTGCATCTAGACAAAAATTGCATAATTGATGGAGGTTTTAAAATTTTTTACTTCCAGTGTCATTTATAAACTAAAACCAAAGCAATCCATATCGGGCTTACTTTATGACAAATTGAGAGCATGATAAAATAATTAACTTTTATGGTATTATAACTAAGAATTATAAATAAGAACCAAAACAAACCATGCTATGTTTTATTTTTATGATATTAATCAAACATTTGGGCTTAATTTATATAAAATAATGTCTACAAAGATATTTGTCATAAATTAAGCCAAGCATTCGATAAAAATATTACATCCGCAAAGTTTAGTACTTAATTACTTCCGCAAATTTGTTCAGTAAGTCAGTAAATTATGACAAAGTTTCTGCTTTTTTTAAAACTTTATTTTTATAATATTACTATATTAATCTTATAAGTTACATTAACTTTAAGCATTTTAAAATTTAATGTTCTAACAGAATTTATATTAAAATTAGTTTTAAACGTCGTAAAAAAACAGAAAATTCCAAACATTTTAAATAAAATATTTAACTTTTAAAAATACATCTGCAGTATGTTATAATTATTCCTTACATAAATTTAAAATAAATTGAATTACTATATCATTTGTATTGAAATTTCATATATCCATACATATTCAAATAAAAATAATTCTTAAAATCAAATCTGAATAATTTAAAAAAAAATTACATAAGTTTATAATCGATTTTTATAATGATAATGATAATACTCTTACCAGAGTGTTTTGCTTTTGCTCTAAAGTAAAATGTTCGAACACTCAATGAACGTTGCTGTTACTTATTTTATAAGACTATCGAACGAAGCTGAATTTAAGATCATATATTTCAGAACATTATTACACGTGTATGACTTTGCTAAATGTGTGTTATTGATATTGAATGTACACATTCAATATCAACATGCTGCAGGAAAATAAATCATATAATAAAATTTTATATTCGTAAATGATTCGTGGGTTTTGTAGACTGAACCTGCTTTTCAATTTATTTCCAAATTACAAACTATTTGCGTCATGATTTTTAGAAGGATTATTATGATTTAGTGATCATACAGATATGATTTTTTTATCTAAATATAAATATAATATATCACTTTTTATGTAAACATAATTAAATTATTTCTTAGAAGGTATTTAAAATCACCATTTGCATTATATTAATAAATTATTATAAATTATTGCTTATATATTTTTAAACATCTCGAATATAACTTATCTTATATTTCTCTCGTTTAAGATATTGCTAGTATTTTTTATAGCAGTAGAATGATTTCATATCATGCAGAATTTTCAGTCCTGTCTTGATTGATTTATTATGATATGATATGTATGTTTTTGCTTACGCGTGCCAGTTCATGAATTGTAAGATTTTGGAAATAATTGTATAATTCTGTTTCGTAGATATCTTTTAGAACAAACATTTACAGAACACATATAAATATCTGATAACTATTATCTGTGACAAATGTTTCTTTAAGGTCATAAATATTTAAAATTACAAAACTAGATAATACTCTTAAGTAAATAAACTTTAATAAAAAGGTTGAAACTTTCAACAGTATTAAAAATAAGCAATTTAGAGAAACAGTGTATTATGAAAGTTTCAGCAAATAAACCGTATTTCGTAAGAAGAGTAAAATAAAAACTTAAATACCGTAAATCAACCAAAGTTTTTTTATTCCTTCTCAAACTATAAAATGTGAAATATAGCAATCCTTTATAAGCAGACTTTGGAGTTTAAAAATATCTTAAACTAGAATTTTTTATGAAACACAACAATGGTAAACTACAAAGCAAAATCTCATATGATTACAAGTTTGATATTTATTATAGTTAAAAGATAAAAATTTTGAAAAGTATGAGTAAATTCATTTAATGTTAGGGCATGCTGAACTCTATATTTTATTCAAACCAAATTACGGTCCCTAATATGTGATCTGACTTATTTAACTGTGTAGTTACCTACGAATCAATAGAAGATGCCACTAATTTTTTTTTAAAAAATTAATTTTACAATTTTTTATTTAACTATTTTTGATATATGCTTTAAACATTATGTATATTTAAGTTATCTATGCCATCAAAACATTTGCTGGAACTCTGCGGAATGCTCTTCAAACAAATAGCTTATAGTGGCTATGTGATATAGTGTTTTGTCGTCTATACAATAACTATCCTTGCTTCGATACATGAAATTCATGAAAGATTGCAAAATGGTCGCCAAATATCTGAACAAATCAATATAGTTTAATTGGGCAAGCAGAAACAATTCATATCATTAAGGAATCACTTCCTGCTTTCAATGTTCATTGTTAACAACTAGTTTCAATGATTTCGTGGGATCAACATGGCACACGAATCCTCACTTCCCAAACTCATAACTACTAAAAATGTGACCCCTCTTTCTGGACAATGATTTTTTTTCTGGATTCCATTTGATGTGATCACAAGCTGAGAAGAATTTCAACAAGCTATATCTTGCAATTAATAAATGCACTCAAGACAATATTCTGCTTCTATGGCTCATTAAAGCCAAATTTTCTAAAGCTATCACAACAAACTCATTCTACATCCCACATTTATTCTTGCAGTTATTTTATGTAGTGCTTCATGTCTGAATTCTTCATACAAGTCTACACACACTACTACTATTCTACAATTGCTGATATGAGTCATTCGGTGCCGGAGGTCGGTTCATCCTTATCTGTGATGGGAAGTTTTGCTTGAAGCCATGGATTCAAGGCTCACTCTTGACATGTCAATCTTTAAATGTTGAATTCCTAAATGATTTTCGAAATTTAATGCCTCGTTCTTGTTCTATCATTCTGCGTTTGAATCCTGTTAAATATTGTTGTTTGGTTGTAATTTCATCAGAAACCTTTAAACATAAACCACTTGAGTACAAATGAAAGCCCTGAATTGATTTATATGTTTTGTACGTAATAACTCTGCTATCGGTATGCTTGATATTGCTATCCCATGACTTTCGTTTCTTCAGTACATTATGATATGTGTATTGTCTGCCAGCATTATTATAAACAATATTATATTCTTTTAAAAATAAGGACCATTATCTTTTCGAATAATATAAAAATTCATCGATGAATTGGGTTTAAATTTAAAATTCTTTTCTTTATTTAAATTAAAGAAAATATATTCATTAAAACGTCATGACATTTTTTTTGGTTGAGAAGATTATGAATTCCTCATTGGCAACATGATCGAATTAAGTCATAATTATTATACATTATTCGCTCATGTGTTAATAATGTCGTTAGTGTAGGTTATTAATATGTGTATAATAATTTGTTAACATTTAATTCAATTTTTCCCGATAATATAAAGTTTTATGAATTCATATTGTCCTGTTAACAATAAAATAGATAATTATGTATTTGCATTAAATAAGAATGGTTAATTTCAAATTAATATTACACGTATTCGTATTACACATACACGTATACGTACGTATTCGTATTCGTATCTCTCTTCCCTCCTTCTCTCTAATCTTACTCTGTATGATAATATTGTGAATGCACATGATTACGATAGTGAGAAAATGAATTCATTAACAAAGAATCCTGTAAATTCTTTATGACAATTTCTATAATAGTTTTAACTGCTTGTATTTGAAATAATTTATATTATGAATCAAAATTTAAACTGAAATGTGTAAGTGTTCAAGTTTATTATAGGTCCTAATTCTGTTATGAAAATGCTGGATACGTTTTGACGTCGAATGTTTAAGGAATGTCAACTATTTTATGGCAAACTTAGAGGAATACACAAAGTTTTTGTTGTTGAAATTGAAGAAAAAGTAAAATTCAAATTCAACAAAAAGTTATGAGTGACGCGCGTAATAACTTATATTTACTTTAAAATAAAATTAACTTTGTTCGAACTTACACTGAAATAATGACGTAAGACTTTGGTTCAAATTGATGTACATATACTTTTGGATTAACTAGTATTTATAAGTCACTAGTATTTATATCCACAATATTAAAGAAGATTTATTGGATATATCTATAAAGAATGACACAAATTGTGACTGTTTGGGTATATTTTAAATTCATTTTGGTTAGTGCTCGTCTTTTTTATCAGGAAAGTGACATACCCATTTGTTTCAAAATAATTTTATTAAAGTACAATTTCAAAGATATTTTTTGTGACGCACACATTGTTACAGAAATAATGTATTATGACTAAAAATACTTTAAGTCATAATTAAATTAAAATCAAAATTCTTATTAATTACACTGTAGCTATATATTTTTTTGTAGTTAAGTAAATGAAAAACTTTATTTTTCATCTATTTTGGACATACTGGGTGTTCACAACAAGCCGGATAGGGTCCGGTTCCTTTCTCGACTTTGCATCCGGGAGCCTGGAATGTCGGGCATCTATCAATAAAACAATCAGTTTTCATTATTAAAATGTACCTCCCACAAATTACAGCACATAAATTAAGATCATATTAAATATACTTTGGTTTTAAACATGCAATTATTATGTCATCAAACAAATATTTTGAAGAATGTATATTATTTAGATCATTATGGCTTTCATTTTTGCAGCATAACTGCTCATGAAAGAAAATAAATATCCATAAACTTATAAAAGAATTGAGTATGAATTATAAAGTATAAAAGGAGATTCAAATATTTAATATGATGAAATTCAAATTAAAGGGTACATTGAAACTGTTTATGGACATATATTTATATAACCTCAATAAAATTACATAATATACAAAATTAACTTCATAACACTTAAGCATAAAACAATTGATGTTAAATATGGTTTTCATGTAAAATTTATTTTCTTTATTTGATTATTTGCGGTTATAATGATTTTAAAGGTCCCAAATAGTTTTTGGTATTTTGAGGTTAAATATCCTTTTCTAAAAATTCATGGTTAATTATTTTTAGAAAGATATTCACTCTTAGATTGAACTCCAAAATTTCAAGAGCTTTGTATCATCACAAACTGAATTCAATGTATAAGTTTAATTCAAATAGTCCAATTTTTCAATTTTTTTAGGACTAGATTTAATTTTCTGTGGTAAAATTAATTTTATTTTCCATAAGGTCTAAAATTTGTTGTGTAAAATGATTTCCTTTGAAGAAAACACCTTTTCTTATTCTTTTTTTCTCATATTCACAAATTGTGGTTTTTTCCCCCCTTTTGTACAAAAATACTCAATAAAATGCATTTTTTTCTGCCAAACATGTGTAATATATTCACATAGCCTACTACGTCTGTCGACCATGCATTAATCAACTAAAATGTTGACCAGCCACAAGATCCACCTAAAACCGCAATGTCCTTTAATTGTTTTGAACAATGTAGTTAACAATTTAGCATTTTCCACACACACTTTGGAAATAAGAGTATACAATATTAATACCACCACCAGGTGTCATTACAATATACCCTCAGTGATTATTTACTGGCTTACATTTACATGAAAAGAATTTTATTGCAGCTTTTATTAAATCTTAATCATATTAATAGTATACTAATATCATTAAATCTTAATCCATTTAGTATAGTACTAACAAAAACTGTATGATGGATTTTTGCAGAGAATACTCAGCTCAAAAAACACATATTGAAGCTTCATTAAAATTGGATACAACTTAAGATTTTCACTATAGTGTACGCCAAATATCAGCATTAATAAGTCTTCATTACTTACCCAACACCAGACATAGTCCCGTCATCATTGCATCTGAGCTTCATGCACGGATTTTCAGTATATTGATATTGCCCATACGGAATTTTTTCGCCTTTATGATCGCAAAATCCTAAAATGAATTAATAATTTTAGATTTGAAATTCTTTTCATAACTTGACTTGAAATGTTTAAATGATTAAAAAGAACTTCATTCTTTTCTTAATGCTTTCAAATTTAATTTATTGATTCATTTTTAATTTTTGATAAAAAAAAAAGCGTGATCATGCAAATTAAAATAAATAAACCACATTGCCAAGTTTGAAATATGCGAAAATTCAATAAAATATAGCATAGTAACTAGAACTGTCTTCAGAATGTGTCATATTAATTTATATTATTCAGAATGTGTCATATTATTTTAACAAGTAAAATCTAAAAAACATTTAAGAAATATGTTACAAGACCATTTAATAGATGTCAACTAAGTCTTAAAAAATGTTCGCTACTAAAGAAATAGCAAATAATGTATTGTTTTTAAATTCATATATGTAATAGTTTTTAACCCATTGCAAATGAATTGTATTTTAGCTAGGCTTGTGTTACGCATTACCTAGAATATCTCAAATTTATTGAGATATTGCTCAAAACTAATGCAATATTTCAATGAATTTGCTGTTCTTCAATATGCGACCAGTAAAATTGTTATCATTTTGTTCATATCACAGGAACAATGTCTAAAATGAGACCAAACAAATCAAAATCTCTATCGAAAGTTAGGTATTAATTAAATGAAATAAATTAACAAGAAATAAAATCAAAAATAAGTGCCTCATGACTGATATTTTTGACAGACGCCTCATGACAGAAATAAGTTCTTTTTAGTTCCAGACGTAAAATCTGGTATATTACTTCAAGCTGATATTTTTATTCGTTCTTCCAAATCTCTTATACCTTCCCTAAAAATCTCTTTTGTTATTTCGCTTTTCAAATTTTCTAAAAAATTTATTAAACCAATTTTTTCAAAATTCCAGCTCAAATAATTTTCTATTGCTGAATATTGTGAATTTTCTCATTAAAATAAATAAAATTCTAATTTTTTTATAAAACTATTGCTTGCATTTTTTTAAATGCGAAGTTACAGTATATAGACGATTTTGAAAAAAATTGTGTACTAATTTTAAAAATTCAAACATTTTGAAAATATTTGTAAATTCAAAATCTTAAAAACTCTTTTACTATGTGAAACTACCTCAATTTTTTCATTTAATATATTTGAGAACATATTTTATTGACTTTACTTTAAAACTCTTAATTTTATGTAGTGCTTTCTTTAAATAAATAATATCTTGGATGATTTTATATTTCTGAAATATAGTGTAATATTTTTATTTACTATGAAACATTGCTTGCCTCATTTTATTTGTCATATAAAAAGAATTTGCTTTTAGAAGTGGCATGTTATACGGGAATCCTTTTATATTTATCATGATTTAATCATCTTTAAAGGACCAATCATAACTCCTCGAATAAATTTTATTTTTATAATTACTCAATACTCTTACGAAACTTCATTATAATAATGATAATCCTTATTATTCATCAATTTTTGATAATTCATCAATATTCTTACCATCTTCAGCTGTTATCCCCAAAATGCATACGGCGAATGCTACGCAAAGAAGTGCAAATGTTAAACGAGCCATTTCTGTCACTATTTTTCAAGTCTGTTTTACACACCTAAAAATAATAATATTAAAAAAAACATAAGATGCATCTTGATTATTAATATTTATCTTATAATTGTTAAACATTATTATTTATTTCGTATGTCATGAAAAATCAAATAATGCATAGGATAAAATAAGTCTTTGCAAATAGGGATGTTATAAGCAACAATGGTATTTAAAATAAAAATAACTAAAAATTACTTTTATAAAATTTTATTTTATTTTAAAATGTAAAGTATTTTGTAAATAATATAATCTAGTTATTTATCTAAATAAATATAATCTAGTTATTTATAATTCCTATTCCTAAAAAAAATCATGAGCGTTTTTAATGATGTATACCAAAATTACATCACTAAAAATAGTTGTTGAATTAATACTTTTTATTTTCACGATCTTAAATATTTTAAAAATTAGTAAAAAAATTCGAGATTCAGGTAAATATTAAGAGTTTTGAATTTGATATCTCTCTCTAGTAAATTTAATTGTCTACTCTTTAAAATTCCAAAAGCTTTTAAAAAAAATGAAATAGAACTTATAAATGGGTTTGCGTTTTAATTTGGACTAATTTTTATAAAATTAAGATTAGCATAACAAAATATTAAGTTATAATATAGCTATTATTTATAAATAAAAGCCGAAACATTTTATCATAGATATAACTTTTAAGAAAAGAAGTTCGTGTGTGTGGTTCGACTAAATAATAGCAATCAGAACGAACTTATCAATAAACTTAATTTACTTAAAACTAAGACAATCATAGATTGTTATCCTATAAATTAAGGTTAATATGGATTGATATGATTGGAAGAAAATATATAAATTATAAAGTGAAATAAGTTTAGTACTTTCACAATAATACTGAATAACTGTTATCGAAATATAAATAAAAGCTTCGAGATTTTCAAATATTTCAAGTTATTAGAATTTATAAGAGACTTCATTTACAGGAAATTTGCAGAGTTTAAAACTTTAATAGCAATTTCTTATTTATTACACTGTAAAGGTAGAATTAAAATTCAGAAAAAAAAACATTTTACATATAATATAATTCTAATTAGATTCAATTCTAAGTAGAAAAGCTATTTACATTTTTTAATAAAAAAATGTCTAAAAATAGTTTATTTTGTTTAAATTTAGATATATATTTTGTTTTCTTTTTAGCGTGATAAAAATTAAAAATGTGAATTATTTCATGATTAATTTCATTATTATAAAAAAAACACAATCTTTATCGGAAACTATTAGAGTAGAAAAATTATACGTGAAATATTTGTGAAATAAACTAATATTTATATTTTTATATTTTTCATTTCATTAAAATATTTATATTTTGAAATTAATAATTAATGTCCTAAAAAACAGAGAATATTCTAAGCAATATCAAATACCAAAGAAAACTCTTTTTCATAACATTACTTGTATTTGTTATGTTCAAGCATTTCATTATATTTAAATACATAAATCAATTGAAATAACATCAAAATAAATTATTGTGTTAGTTGCATTAAAAATTTCATGCATTTACTGATAATTAATTTAGAAAATTTTTGTTTCATGGCTTTTATTTTTTAAAAAAAATGAATTTTTAATTTACATTACAAGTAATTTTATATGAAATGAAATTATTCTTACCTCTGTTCTTTGTAAAAAATAATTTAGGTGATAAGACGTGGATTGCCGTTCTTTTATACAAAAATAAAATAAATATAAGTGATTGTATGTCATATTCTAGAACATCTTGATATCTGTGTGCTACATTCATAAATTAATTTTATTGAAACGCCTTATAAAAGATCAATATCAACAAACAATATGAAATGAATCATAAATAAATACATTTTTCATTGTTTCCTGAATCATCCAAGTCCTAAATGACTTTGACATTTTAAAAATTATTATTCTGATTTATATATTAACTAAAGATATTATCCATAGATAAGATTTGTTAGCATTTTATAGTTTCAACCTGATTATAACTAGCACAATGTGCTTTTTTTATGTAATCACTATTAAATGATATCATAAGAATTTTTTGAGTGTTATTTTACCTTAAATTAAGGTATGGGGTTTTCTACGGAATTATTATAACTTCATAGAATATTTATTATAATGAAAAGATCAATGTTTTTATTACATTCTTTTTTGCACTTGTTCAATCTTAGTTTTTTTTTTGCGAAAGCAAAAAATGTTTTTGAAACATCTTTGTAAATTTTGTTAAAAACTTGATAAACAAATGCTGTTTTTTATTTTTAAGCCTATAAACATGCTGAAATATTAGTTATAAGTTCATTCTAATTTTTCCATTGCTTATTCAGTCAAATATTCTGAATTGACAACTGAATGACCTTCAAATCAAAAGTTTGCGAGTTCAGTTCTCTCTTTAAAATGAATGTTTTTAATGGTTTGAAACACATTCTAAAATGTAAGTCTTGGACCGCTATTACCTAATTTAAAATATAACCCTTAAATGACAAACAACCCAACAATTTTTTTTTTTAAATTGCTTATTTTTTTTAATCTTGAATTCATAACTTTTTATTTCGATATATTTGTAATTAGCTTAAATTGTCCCAGTTACTTAACCATTCTTTTATGCTTTATTATAACAAATTTATTTAATAATGAATAGTCAGTTTAATTATTTGGAACATTTTTTAAATTTTTAACGAATTTTAGTTTGTTTCTCATAATTGTTTTTATGCATGTTTCATTAACTATCCTATTTGACTTTATTTGATAATATAAGCTTTAGGGAATAATTTACACGGCATAAACTCAACTGAATTATAATTTTATAAGTTTTAATAACTTGGATTTGGCAATTAGTATTTGAATGGTTGTATTAATAATTGTAGTAATAGACGGAATTTTCGAATTTCCACCTCATATATACAAATACTTCAACTCAATTTGTAACACCTGCGCAGTTACTTACGGTATGTATTTCAGTGAAACTAACAACGCAACATTGCCGTGATAAAGTATAATTGTAATTTTACTTCTTGATGGTTTTGGTAAAGGATTATAAGTCCATAAATTAAGGTTAATACAGAAGCACACGGAAATCGAACGAGAAAGAAAAAATGCCACCTGTAGAAATATTATATGTTACCAAACATTATGTGCAAATCATGGTAAATCATTTAATGACTTATAGGGTATGCTCTAATGACGACAGTGTAACAGAGGAGTCTACAGGGATATGTGGCGTAGAAGAAAACCTGTTCACAAGTGGGCCAGCGTCACTACCTAAAAGATACAGAAGACTTATTTGGATGATGTTTTAAATGGTTGAGCTATCATCTGACAGAAGTGTGGGTGTATGTTGATGGCAGCATAGCCAAGGAACACACAAAATGTCATCTAAAACCTTTTTCAACGATTCCAAGATGATGGAAATATCAGTGGACGTTTCAGTACAGGTCTCTCGCCAAATGAAAACCAGTATTTGGCATAAGACCACAAAAAGAATCCATATGGTCTGTATGCTCGCAAGTCTGCCAGATATGCTCCGTCCACGGCAACTCACGTTCTCCAATATTTAACATGGAGTAGAGAAAAAGCATTCTGCACACTATCACAGTGAGCTTATAATATGTTTTCTGACATATTGAAGTTTAGCTTGCTGTCCGATTCACACTAGACACTCATATATAGAATGCCAAATGCCCAGTACCAAGGCAACTTAATTGAATGCTAACGTTATAGTTTTTCAGAGCGATCATTTTTGGGGAGACATTACACTGAGCTTCAAAACATACCTGTTTCTTCAAATTTTAATCATAGCAGGCCAAATATAACGAAACATCATTCCGGAACAGGATGCTCGTTTGTTTAGGGGTGCCGTGAGCGCTAACTTGTTTTTTATACATGACAACACCCGTTTTTACCGTTCGAACATCCCCAACAACTGTTTTAAATCGTAGGATACCACATGTATGAAATGACCAGCATTCTCACCGGATTTGAATATGATCGAGCACTTGTGTGAAGTGATTGGCGGACAAATCAAGACCGTGAATCCCCTCCTACGTTTGTACAAGTCTTTCAGAGAGTATTACTTGCTCAGTGGAGTTCTCTGCCCCATACTCAGATAGATAATGTGGTCCTTAGCATGCATCAGCTTTATACAGACAGTATTTTCTTGTAAAGTAGGCATACATTGTATATCCATTCTACCAACAACGTACTGTTCCTTTGTTGTGAGGACTGTATGTGATTTAAGTGCTCCTGTGAGTTTGTGTATGTCTTGTTCTTTCTCATTCATTATTTTATGATTAAACTTGTTTTATCAATAAATCACGTTTGTTTTGTTTCTGCACCTTTAGTTGCCGGTATTATCCTTAATTTACTGACATGCATCTATTTTACATATTACTTTTGGATCTAATATGTGTAAAGTGTTTTTTCTTTGTACTTCAAATGACATGTTTTTCTTTTAAAGAAATGGGTATTTTTATATCTCAAATTCAAATATTTTTAAGTTCTAGAACGTTCATTATAGATATTAGTGATTACCTAGAGGCAACACGCGAATTCACATTATGTAATTACTTAACTGAATTTCCGTATTCTAAAATATATTATCAAAAATTGGTATTTATATCAGTTTACAAATCTTTGATGTGTCTCTTTACTTCATAGATATACCTTCCATTTTTTTAGTAAAAAATAGGATATATCCTATCAAAAATATAGTTTGCTTCAACATAGTTTAATAAAACATATGCCTTTGAAAATAAAATTCTAGATATTGGTAAAATTTTAAACAAAAGATTTTGTTGTTCTTCAATAACATAGAATTCCCGAAGAATATTGAATTTTATGCTGAATATTTATGTCTTTAAGATACAGTTGGGCTGAATATATTTTCAACAAAGTGAATTTTTCTTTCATAGAAAAATATGGCTTAAAAATATTTTTCTATATTTATTATTAAAAGCCAATTTTGAAATACATTTATAAATATATAACTAACATTTTTTCTACTAATCCAATACAAGCCAGATAGCTATTTTTAATAAAAATCAATATACTAGAATATTTTATATGTATTCCATTTCTCCTATATTGCCTTTTATACATTTCCTTTCTTTCCTTTTCATTTCCTTTCTGTTATATTGTTACTCAAAGAATACAAACAAAAATATGGATGACTTAAATTGAATTATTTACATACATAGATGGCTCATCTTTAACCTCATTAATTTTAAATATTATGAATATGAAACCTTAAAGATGCAGCTTAGACTGATAATTATATTTATTATAAGCGGCAGTACATTTTCAGCCATTTTATTTTTAGGAATATCACTAATACAAATTTTGGCAATGTGATCTTATACAATAAATGTTTCCATAGTGAGAAAAATTTTTTAATCTAGCTAATTTTAAATTTCATGAATATAATACTACAAGGATACAGTTTAGATATTATTATGTTTTCTATTGGTTTTTGGAATGACATTTTGACTACTTCGTTTAAAAATTACTACTGATACAAATTTTGGCAATATATATAAATATACTATTATAATTATCCTATACAATAAATTTTTACATAATGAGAAAAATTTAATCTAATCAATTTTACTTAACTAAAATAGATAATTGTAAAATTATTGGTGAAAATAACTCATTACTTAAATATACAGGATATCAAAGAGAATGCCTCGAACGAACAATTATTTGTTTGTTGCTGAGAGACACTTAACACATTTTCATGTCCGAAATTTTGATTTTTGGTTATGAAATTTGTTCTCAAAAATTCGCTTTGTCCATTTTAACCTGTATATATCTAAGTTTTAAACCTGTGCTGACACGTATTTTAATAGAATATTTTGTCAAGATTATTTTATCATAATAACAAATATATTATTTTCCCTACAGACTTCATATTTAAGAAATGTAATGGGCAATTTCCAAATTCTTGCAAGCAAGTTTTTAAAGAAAATTGAAACACTTAGATAAGAAAAACTTAGTTGAAACACTTAGTTTGACAAATTAATACTTAATAATCAAACTTTTATAACTTTTTCTGATGAAATGAAATTAGAAAATTGTCTGAATTACACGGTAAAATCCTAGGAGAGCCCACATCCTTGGTGACAAATCGAAAAAACAAGCACCAAGGCAGAACAAAATGGCGAAATAAGAATTCCATAAATAGTTACGTTTATTATATCTAGAGTATGATAGTGGGATTACCAAGACTGGCAAAATTTATCGCCAAATAAAATTACTCGTGCCAAGGGTGTGGGTTCTGCTAGGATCCAACCAATTACCCAATATAAAAAGAAAATATTTGAAACGTTAGAAAATGATAACATAAGCAAGCAAATGTTAGATACACTTTTATTATATGGTTTTACTACAATATAATTTGATATTTTATTCATTTTTAATATTTACACCATAACAGAAGAATTTCAATTTATAAATGCTTAATATAGTATGACGAATTTATAAACTAAACATATATATAGTGATGAAAATATACTACAAATGTATGTAATATTTAATAATTTTTCATTCCCACGAGAAAGAACAAATGCTTATTATTTTATTTGGGACAAACTGGACGGTCGCAGCAACCAGGGTAGGGTCCAGATCCTTTTATGACTTTGCATCCTTTTTGAAGTTGATATGTTGCACACCTAAAAGTAAAGCATTCAATATTGATTATATAAAATATAATTACCACAGACTGCACGTACACAAATTTGCTCTCAAAAAGCCTTAGGCATTTGTGCTAATTAATAAATAACACTCCTCCAAAGCTTATGCTTAAATGTTTTCAAACACACAAATGGGTGTATGGCGTAATTTTCTGATCTTATCTCCAAAAGCATGTTTATTATTGTATAAAATGATTGACGAAGTGATACAGATAGCATTCACCTCAACAATAAAAATTACAAACCTCGTCAAAAATAAAATTTAGTTATAGGTGAGTATTTTTCACTCTCTGATAAATCTCACCGAGTTATTGTATATTGACAACCAAAACATAATATAAAATTCACGAGGTTACTTTTTAAATCCATTTAATCATTATGTCGGCATGTTAATGTTGCAGCTTTTTCCCATGTACTTTTCAGCAGCCCCTGCAGCTCAGTGACTTCATGTTGCTTCTAGTAAGACCGAGACGAGTCAAGAAACATGTCCATGTTAATCTGTGACATCCAAAGACCTTCCGTTGGTGTGCCGTGGATGTGAAAAGGAGAGTGGCAGCTCAGATGTGACTTCATCATATGAACTTGGTTCAAAATTACAGCGCATTCCATAATAGTTGAATATTCCAATCCTGTTAACTTTAAGGTGCAATACAGGGATCACTCATAAAGCTATGTATGTATTCTTAAGAAAAAAAAGAATGCAATAAAAACTCAATCCTGAATATCGTTTCCTATACATCCACAACCTAAATTGGTTTATTTAGTAACAAACTGTAGCAACGTCATCCAAAAGAATTTTTTTAATAGCAATTTATTTTAAACCTAAATTATATGATAATAATTAAATCTTAAATGATGTTACTTTACTCACGACTGTATTCACCAAACACGGGTTAACTTGAGTGTAGCTTATATCGGATATAACTCAACTCTAGCATGAATCACCGATTCTTATTCAGGAAATGGGAAAATTCCCGTGAAAAACAACTTTGGAGTTAACCGAACATGACATGTTAGACGGCTTCTGATTGGCTAGCAATCTTGCACATCAATGTCAAAAAACATATCGCTTAAGTCCGCCATTGTTTGCTGACTCGGCGCTAACACTCCGAAATCGTAGGTTTATTCTAGGAATCCATATAGGCGAGTTAATCGCTGTTTTTGTCGTGGTGAATAACGTTTCATGACTTAACTCGCCCTTTACTCTGAAACCTCGTTTAACTCTGGTTGGTGAATACGGCCGTAAATGCATCTTTAATTTGATTCAATAGAAAAATCCATGCTGAAATTTCATTAAAATTAAGCTCAACTGCAGATTTTCGTCAAAAAACGTAAATATATATTATTAAATATTGCTACTTATCCAGGTATTATTATGAGGTATTGCACAACTTACCCTAAACCAGACATACTTCCATCTTCATTACATTTGGTTTTCATGCATGGTTTTTCAGAATAGTGATACTCTCCAGTTGGAATTTTATGAGGACCATGTTGACAAAATGCTAAAAATAATTAATTAATTATTTTTCTTTTTCATATTGTTATTATTTTCTACTAAGTTACAGTATAATTGATGTAAACCTAATTTTTTTATAACTATATATTCAAAAATCAGTCTTGCATCCCTTCAGTACCAAGCCTACTTCAACACTAGGGATATCGCGTTAGGCTAACCACCTAGCCGGGACATATGCCTTGTATGCCAGAGCCCTAAACTAAGAAAACAGAGATGGGCACTGTAGACCTTGATCCCTCGATAAGCTGTCATGCCTCAGAGTTTAATGTTTTTTTATTCCAAAAACATGGAAATAAATATTGCGGTTTTAAGTTTAAAACACGCTTCTCATTTTTAATAATTGAAACACTCTTTATAATCTGCGATAACCAATCCAGTAAATAATCCGGAAATACGGGGAAATATATTGTTAGATTATTTAACACAAGTTTCTATACAATTTCCCTATGCACTAATAGAATATTTAAGATAATAAAGTGTATAATGGTATTTAGTTTGTAATATCGTTTAAATAAATACAAAGTACTGTTTAATAAAGTACTCTAATGTATTTAAACTGTACTTTGTACTTTCACAGTACCCTTTACGGTAGTGGAACCAAGATCAGTACTAATTTATTTTGTTTTAGTAACATTTGTATTGTTATCATGGAATTTACAGCAGCTATTACTATGTAATAACTATCATAAGAAAATTAAAAATTATTTGCTGAACCTTATATATATATATAAATATATATATCCGTTGAACTGGAATGAAGTTTTGAATTTTTGGAACTAATGTTCGTGTTACTGATTTAGAGCCTTTATTATTAAAAAGTTTTAATTCAATGTTCGAAATTATGCTAAATCATGAACTTTTGGGATTGAATTTAGTTTGGAGCGCAACTTTATAGTAATTGGTAAGGCAATTAACATTAGTGCCAAACCGTACCAAGTGATGGGAAATTATGTACCAAGCCGTACCAAATGATACCGTATTGTACTGAAGTATTTTTTGCGAAATCCTTTCACCCCAGGAATTTTGTAAGATGAAGTTTCGTGTTGTTAACGAATTGTACTTTGTTTCTTTTGATTCTTCTACTCTCACTTCCAAAATCTTTTGAATTCTATGTTTGTATGTTAAATGATATCACTTTCCAAAAGTTATACCAGTTTATAACATTTTTTATTTATTTTGCAATTTATCATTGTTGCGATAAAAATAAACATGTAACTTTTAAATTAGGTTCAAAGAGCTCGTGCAGTAAGGATTAAAGTCTGTACAAAATTAAGCCGATATCTCAGTGAATCTCTTATTAATTATCACCACTATAATTGTAACTACTACTAATTATCACTACTTTAAATATTTCTTCTGTCAATATAAAATGTACATAGTCCATAATGTGATAGTTATTGTTCAAACATTAAAAACATTCTGGTCCAGGTATTGTCTAGTCTTAGTCAATATTTGCTAGTTGTACAAACCCCTTAAAATATCCATCTGCTGTTAATTTATAAATTGTGTGGTTTTGAAGTTAAA